>CM034126.1:5000-91278 GCA_019914995.1 Acanthochlamys bracteata
TTTGAAATTCCCAATATTGTCTGTGCATTACATATACACAAACTTGGATATAAATCTTAACATAAAAGATATTTATTTTCAAATCAAGTAAAAGATACAAACTAATTTTAAAAACAATGAAGTTAAATAATTATCATAATAAGAGGTCACGCAAGCATCGATATAAACAAATTTTTAGCAAACAATATCTACCAACAAATTACACGTTAGTAAAAACAAAAACAGTAGTTCAACGCCATTATACACTTTTATGAACATATACTACCAAAATAATGTAATTTACAATTTACAGTGATTACCAGAAGTTTGACATACTTGGTGCTCTTTGAAATGCAATGCATATGCTATGAGAAAATGAATCCATACCCACACACACACAACAAAAAAGAAAAATTGTGTGGTTGCATGAAGATAAGACCGACGGTCTCAAACTCCACTGCCTACATATCCCATTGATGTCATAGGGTAGAACCAAGACTTTCGTAAACGGCGTCAACTAATAACAACGAAAACAAAACTAATGCTCTTTCATTACTCCTCAACTTGAATCAAAATCCTCAATCTCACACTTGAAATGTCAAGTCCCTTGAACTCTCTTTCTACCCTCCCTCATCAACGATCATTATGCATCTTTCACAATTCTAAGTTTTACATGTTTTTGCTTGATCATAACACCTGATTTGAAACGACCATTAACAAGATATTGCACAAACAATCCCCCTACTACCAAATCATATCCAAACTTCATACCTTTGTTTTCTGGTTCTTTTTTCTTTTTCTTTTTCTTTTTCTTTTTCTTTGTCTTTTTCCTTTTGATATTATTTACAAGATTAAAACCTCTTCCCTTCTCTTCTCAAAGAACAGTTAAAACTTCTTAAACTTTTACTCTTTCAAATAAAACTTTCATTACAAATCATTAAAATATAAAATACAAATAAATATTAAAAGTCAAAGTCCAATTGACCCACAAAGATGGATTTAACTAGAATCAAATACAGAATTTTTCATATATTATAACTATTTTATACATTAAGAATTAAATTGTTATTCACTCCCTATCCCCAACGCCGAGACTAATATCAAGGCTCAAACCCCATGGGAATCAAACCACATGTAGTTCTACTCACACCGCATGCACAAAGCACACAAATTAAAAATGCAACAACATGCATCCATACAAGCACATGTTGAGTTACAATTTTAGAATGACATCATATTTAGAGAAAGGATCTGAAGATAATGGACATCTATCCAAATATTAACAAAAATATGATAAAAAATAATAACCCAAAAAAACAAAGGCTAAATGAGAGGCCTAAATGAGTATTGCATCATTCTTTTGTTCACCTTTTTTTATTCTAACAAAGTAAAATTTGTATTTTTTTTTCAGTTGAAATAATCATATAATTATTATAGTTTTTACATACTACAAACACATTTTATTCAGGGGCGGATGCCTGGGCCCATTTAATCTCGAACATCCCGTCCCCCGTACTCCGGGGCCTCCAAATAAAACATATTAATAGTAGTAATAACTATATTAAATATATGATTAGTTCAACTAAATAAAAAACAAAAATTTTACTAGGACAGAATAAAGAAAGTAAACAAAAAAAATTTGATACAACAGTCACCCGAGCTCAGAGCCATCTCAGACCAAACATACCAAAGACAAGTTTAGAAATACCCACCAACTTACCATTCTGGCTAGTGACCTAGGAGCAACAAACAAGCATTTGAAAGTGTTCGAGTTCAGACTCTTCCTATGACCAGAAAAGAATATAGAGAATAAGGAATAAAACATAAATGGTTAAACTTTCACTTCACTAGTAAAGGTTAACATTTTAGTCAAAACATGAGATTTTAGGCATAACATCTTACAATAGCAAAGAATAAGCCGAGCAAATAAAACACAAGAAAAGAGAAACTTTATTGATTTAACATGACTTGCAACAAGCATGTATTGATCGGTCACAACAACCAAATTCAAAAAGACAAGAACATTTCATATATAAGTTACTTGACTTATTTTCGTTCTGTTTGGTTCAGATTCAAATCTAAATTAACATTGCCTACCACAAAAGATGTGGCAGGGAAGTTGCAAGGTACAACATTAGCAATAAAAATAGAAGTTAACCATTGAAACATGAAAATCCGGTTCAGTTTTATGTCTAGAGTAGAGTTTCAACACTAAAACAACCTAGATGCATGTTTGCCGACTAAATTCATGCATAGCAATACATAGATGCACAAATTAGTAGAAAAAGCATAAGCAAAATATATAAACAGATATTCCCCTGAAATAAAACAAAAGCAAAATACACATTCTAAGATGCTTGTGTGGATCCTTATGTCTTGTTTCAGCTACACCATCAATATAGCTTTACTTCTCTAACAAGATAATACAAGTTTGAAGATTATCAACAATATTATTTATCATGAGTAAAGTGTAAAAAGAAACAACACAAAACATTACCGATTCTCGACACCCAAATTCATCCTTCCAGTAGCATCATAGTGACAAATGTCACATATTTAAAATCCAGAAAAAACTCGAACATAAGGGCTAAAAGTTACCTCATTCATTATCAAATCAAGGACAATATATCCTGCAAACATCTGCATTTCCTCGACGCGGAGGGGTAGTTGATGCAAGGAATTTTTTATCCTCAAAAAGCAATCACCTACAATCAAGAACAACATAGTCCAGGATAGTTGATGCAATCAATTTGTATCCTTTAACTAGCAAATTGCCTATAATCACATACCAATTAGGAGACCAATCAACACTAAATGGACACATTTACTGCATCCTACAGCATAGGATAAAAAGATGAAATTTCTAAATTTGAGTCGAACATTATTAAAGCAAGACAAAAAATAAAAATAATCTCCAAAACAGATGGCAAAAAATTTTTTTAAATTAACATGATATAAATTTTATAGAAAGAGTTCAGCGTATATAGATAACCAAATAAGTGCATAAAAAAGACCATTCTAGCTTGCCATCATACTTGATTTTACAAATGTAACCTACTTCCTAATCAATAACAAATTCGCAGCATCATTACAATTTTATTGTAAAGGACAAGATATAGCACTAATATTATTACTGAGAGCAAACACTTGCAAAAGAACATGCTAATGTATACAACAGAAAAAAATAGAAATCATAAAGATGTCCTTTCTTACTTAAGCATGTCATGATTTGCTGATTATCGAATAAGGCAAATTAGATGCATGTACGCGTGTTAGTGCAATGCTCAGAGAGTTCCTACTTCACGACTTCAAGGTAGACAGTAAGGACAAAAAAAAAAAGGGCATCACCTCAATGGTACATAACAAAACAAAAAAAAGAAGCCCCTGCATCAATATGGTTTCACAAGACTGCTTAAACATAATTGGAGCATCTTAAAAGTAAACCAACGCTGTAGATAAAGAATATATACATGTACTATTTCGTAGGGCACTGGTTATATTAAATGCTCAGATGACTTGACATACCAAGGTCAAAATAGCATGTATTGCATCGATCAAGTCATTCCACTGCTCTTGCGTACTACTTTGCTGGGATTCCCTCTGCGAGCAGAAACAACAAAGACAAATTAGAGATAAACAATCCATGGATTAACATGTCAATCTAATAAATAAATCCCATACCAATTCAACAACTTAAACAAGAAACAAAATAGCAACGGAAAAGATCATGTCACCTCAAGTAGCAAGGCCACCAAGAGGCTTGTGACAAGGGTCTTAACCAGGCAAAATAGAAAAAAAGCCCACACTTCCTGATCTTCTCAGCAAATAGCTCCATAATGCCCTCAGTAAAAATTGAACCTCTTCCCCAAAACCGAAGTCAGTCCCTAATCCTACGCCCTTTCACCTATCCACAAAACCAAATCAGAAAAAAGGTTTAACAGTTTCAGTCGGATCAGTTAGTCATATCTACCTTTAAGCACCTAAATCTATTGTAACGGCCACAGAAGTAGAGAATTTCAACCATAAACCATGAACTCATACTCCTACCCAATATGCCAATGCAAGCAATAGCTTCATAGGTACTTCTAGAAGTTCTCTAAGTACTAAATGAAACTAACCGACCAGATATTTACACTATATAATTGAATAAATATCTAAAGCGTCTTATACTGACAGCTAGTAAAAGTGCAGATCTTTAAAAAGAATATAACTTCCTCTGAAGTTAAATTACTAAAGGCATTCTGTGTATGGCTTGCCTTGATAATGATATCAGTGCACATGGGTGTGACCCAGACGACTAGACCAAAGTAACCATCCTCTGTAGCTGAAACTAAATCCAACTCTATTCAGCTCCGCAAAGAAACCTCCATCAGCAACGAACTGAAATCCAATCAACCCTAGCAACGGATATACTGAGAAAAATGATAAAAGCATACCATTGGAACACTAACTACTTAAAACCAAGGTAGCCGAGCAAGAAAAAGAAAAAATAACCAAAAGATCAATGAAGCAGTAAACAGAATCACAGGAGGTGCATAACAAGTGATAAAACACATTTGAGACGGATGTATCAATGAACTAGATAGAGACGGTGAAACGAATAAAACAAGCCGCTGAAATACAGATGGAAATGAGGAAAACAAACAGCGGAACTGAGAGTCTATAAGATAAAAACAGTGCAAAAAATTCATCAATACAGACAGAAATTATTGAAAATAACTGAAGAAATATGAATGAAGTGATAGACAGATTTGCAAGTTGAAAATAGAGAAAGGAAGAGTTGAACTGGAATCAATGAGATGAAACCTCGTGCAAAAAGTTTCAGAAGAGATGAAGGAAATAAGCATCACCTTGCGCTTCATCTTCTTGGAAAAACCATCAGGGTCGCATGTTAAACTATCACAGATCTGATCAAAGGACACAGCCACCGTTCTGATGATGTCTCGACGTCCATAAAACGACAGTAGCAGGTGGGAGAGCGAAGACTTCCAGCTGTCTGCTGCTGTGAGATGGAACGGAAACCAAATCAATAATATATATATATATATGATCGAAGGCGATATCTAAAATCAGAATTTATTAGACTAGAGAAGTAGGAGGAGGGAGATGGATGGAATATTTTACACTAGATTACGACGAGAAGGAGAAGGAGAAGCTGAACCGATCAAATGTTCAATGGAAGATATACTTACATTTGGAGCAAGTCTTTGGTCTATACGGATCTGTCGATCGATGGATCCGCACGCTCACAGCGGCTTGCATCCGACCGAAGCTTACCTTCACACAGATGCACAGATCAGATTAGGAGATCTACCAAAAGAGCGGGAGAGAAAAGAAAATGAAAACCAGTAATGAACGATTAATTGATTATCACTGCATGGAAGAAGGGACACAAGCGGGGGATTACAAATATTCCGCGGGAAAAATTTTCTTTCGCTCGAGAGATGAGCTGAACAGAGGTCTGTAGTGGTAGGAAGAGAAAAGACGGATGGGATTGCCAACACGATGCGCATTCAATTCAAACTATTTTCAAATTTCGTAACTTAAAATAATTAGTTCAGCACGGAAATTTCCAATGGGCTGTTAGTGGGGATTTCAGCAGACCTAAGCCCATTTAATTTGTTTCAAATGTGGCCTTTTATGAGTTTCGCAGATCTAACCAGTCCAGGCACGGGTGCAGATTCAATTAAAATTATGTACTAAAAACATAAATAATAAATAAAGTTTCTGATACAAAGCTTTAAACCTTATGAATTGAATTAATGGCCAGATTTTAAAGAATAAAAAATTTTAGGAATTAAATTGGGTAAAGTAAATCTTAGAAATCAACCGTGTTGTTTGTAAAACTAAAGTGTTTAGCATCTGAGATGGTGGTAGTGTTTTTGTCTACTGGTAGAACGAGAACCAAACTGGTTAACGGAAATCATATTCCTTATGTGATTGGCCTATCTACCCACGCCAACTACCGGGGAAAACCTCCATTATAAAAGAGATAAGAAGACTCGAGCTTTTGTTGTTTGAGTTACTCAAAGATGATAAGACAAGTTTATGTTATTGGACAATACTATGACTAGAAAGTCCAATCAAGTGGGGTGGGCCTTATGTGCTGGATAGTCTGACCAAGTTAATAACCTAGCTAAACATATCAAGATTAAGCTTTTTTTTAAATAACTTTTTTTATTTTAAGATACCAACTTAGTAGATTAACACTCTGTTTGAATTGAGAGTAATAAAAAACAATTAAGAGTAAGTGAATTAATTACTTCCAGTTGCTACTATTTGGTAAAAAATTTATAAAATTAATGGTGAAAATTTTACTCTTCATTAATTTTATATGGGGTGTAACCAGATGAATTAAAATTTAGATGACTATAGATAATGTGTAGTTACTATATTACCCATATTATTTGATATTAATTATATATGAATTAGGTTTAGTCGATCATAGCTGCAGCAGCTCATGTTTTTTTATCAACTCCTCACTCACTAAACTCCTCTCTGATCTCGCCGCGCCGCTCACCGCCTTGCCGTAGTCGACAGAGGTACGTTGTTAAACTTTGTCGGTTTCATTTTCTTTTCGCCGCTCTTTGGTCTGTTTCGTCGTTGTCGTTTTGTTTCAATTTCGCACTGCTTGTTCGATTTGATTTCTCGAATTCAATTTCTATGAATATTTGGAGATATTGCTTGATTTAGATTTCGATTTTCGTCGATTTTAACTGTTTTAGTGTGAGTTTTGATTGATTATTTAGTTTTTGGTTTCTGTTGATTGCTTCATGTTCGATTTGATTGTGTAGAGTGTTCAGTTGCATGTCAAGGCATGGGTGAAGCTAGTTTTGATCTATTGCGCTTTGAAGAAATTGTTGAAATTTGTATTTATGTTTTCATTACTCGATAGATCAGTTTTGAATGTGCCGAGCAAGTAATGGACTTTGAAACGCATTAAATTTGGAGGAAATGGAGTTTAGTTTGCAATTTGAGAAGCACCATCTCAGCAGAAACAATTTTTAGAAATTTTTTTTAGAACCCTTTTTTCTTTATATGTATTTGGGTATTTGTATTGTGTTTGATCATGTAAACGCAGTAGTTATTTAGTTTTTCTATTGTATTTGTATTTCAGTTTTTCTTTATAGTTATTATTGAATGCAGCAGTAGAGACATTACTTTTACTTTGTTTATAATATTTTAATGCATTCCTTATATGCTACTTTTTATTGTCTGATTTTAAATTATTTGTTAAATGATAGTATATACTAGAGTGTCTTTGTAGTAGAGTTAAATTGATATATCAATTTTGATTAAATAATTTCAGTATAGTTATTAGAAATCCTGAATTAATGTGAATGATTGAATTTATGGGCTGGATTTTGTTTTTCAATTTTTCTTTGAATTTATATGGCTTTTGAGTTTAGATTTTACTCCTTGCAAAAGGCATATTAGAAAGTTATACTATGTCTGAACTTCTTATTCTTTTTTTGCTTATAGCATAAGATATATTTATACATGCTTGTTTACTATTGCAACAATAAATAATCACTATGAGAAATATTTGCAAAGTAGTATTTTTTTCTTTTTTCATTGGTTTATAATTATATGTCTACAAACTTGAATTGCATGCTTTTATAATGCATTCTTATTCCCTATTCAATGAGATAGGACTTTTGGTCGTTTGTATTAAAATTCTTTTTTTTTTTTGTGTGCAGATTTTGCATAATATTCAGTATGGATGATAAGTTGATTAGGCATTTGCATTTGTGTCGTTTGGCTATGGCATTTTCAGTTTGTCCTATTGTTTACTATTTGGTATTACAAAAACAACGTAAAAGAAATGTGAGATCAATTAGTCCCGACCTTATGGAAGAAAGAGAAAGGGTCCGACGTGGAGTCCTTAATTCAATTGCTAGTGAGGCTAGATGTCGTAGTATTTACCGAATGGGTCCATCGGCATTTGCAAAATGGTTTAACTTATTAGTGACATATGGTGGTCTCAAACCTACACGACGGGCTAGCGTAGAAGAACAAGTTATTAGTTTTATGTGTATTATTGGACAAAAGTTAAGGAATCGTTTAGTACAAGGCATTTTCCAACGATCCGGAGAAACAATCAATCGTCATTTTTATGATGTGTTACAGGCTATCATAGAATTAAAAGATAAGTTCTTACAACAACCTGATGGGCCACAAGTTCCTATAGAAATATATAATAGCTCTAAATATTATCCCTTTTTCAAGGTAAATAAATCTCCTAACTTTTAATTATAATAGATGTTGGTTGTTCATGTTGTTAAACCATGGTGTTTATGTTGGTTGCTTTGTTTTATTTTTCTGGTAATAAAGACTCTAGGAGGCATTCTAATTTATATATTGATGTAAGGGAACCACATGATACAACTTAGCTTCTTTTCTGTTATCTGGTCGACATCTTAACATTTTCGTCATAGGTAATGATAATTGCGTAAGTTATTTTCATATTTGATTTTTTCAGATGTGCTGCAAAAGAATGCTGTTGGCGTATCCATGCATTAAGGCTACTGTATGTGAGTACATTCAGGATAAGAACTCTACACTTAGAACACACCTGTGAGAGGTCTGATCATCTAGTAGGCATTGACAAGCTACAGCAAAGTGGATTGCCAATTGCATCAGGGACAAGCTTAGGCAGAACTTTAACTACAAGCCAATGAAATTGTAAATGACATTCATAGTGAATATGGGGTTGTCATAACATGCAAGCAAGCATTTCTTATATGTTATCTAGAGTTAGTCATTAGTGAGTGTACTTTATACCCGTTGACATTATGTTTTGGAGTTAATAGTCATTGTATTTTATTTAGCTTTTTGTGTCAATACTCTAGTTGAATCTTGATTGCTTGGTTTTCATTCAATATGCAAGATTACTTGTTAATGAATTCGGAAAGTTGAGGCATGTTGAAAAAGAAACAATCATACCACTGTCACATTCAATATGCAATATATACAACCACCACCTCAAATAGCAGCACATATAAGCCAAAATGCATTTAACAAGTTGGTCATCTATAATTCATTATTTGGGACTTCTTGTCAAACAAACTGTATTACAATGTCATACATAGCCAACCTCTTCTAAAGAGGTTTACAGCAAACACGATAAAAAAAAGAAAGTTTCTAGCACTCTATACAGTAAGCAACATGATCAAAAATCAAATATGTAGCATTTATTATTAACAATTACAAGCATCTAGCTATATCTTGTACAATCCATGGTGACTGTCGACCAGATTGCTCTTATTTTGGGTCGTCAAGTTATTTGACTGCTCCCACGATTCCCACCTTGTTGGCAGCATTCAGAAGCACTTGCATTCAGATCAGAAAGTTTAGCAGCAAATATGAAATCAAGACAAATATATTCAATAGTTAGCAGGAGTAACAGCATCAAAAAATATTTTCAGAGTCAGTAGGAAAAGTAGCAGCACCCCATCTGGTGGTTGGAGCAACTACATAACATATGTAAATAAACGAATATTAAGTAATTATAAATTATAGCACCATGTAGCTATTTAAGTCCTACTTCAACAATAGCACACAGCCTTATCTCTCTACAACATTGCCAAAAACATCCAATATATGCAACAATTTCAAGCAAAAACTCAAGTATTCTCTGAATTCACTTCATAAGCTAGACAACTAATTCGCATACAAGTAAAACCTTCATACAACTAGAAAAAGAAGTCCCAACAAAATGCCCTATCACACATGTATTTTATCAATAAAATACAAACTCCATCTAGCTACAAAACATTTAAACAATAACCCATCGTCATTAATCCGTTTTGAAGTCCAAATGAGTTACTAAATATATTGAACAAAATGAGAATGAATGAATCTTTAGTCTAGAAGAACCTACCATCTTGAAGCTGCAATAGGCCGCAACAAATTTCAAAGCAAGTCCTATGCATCTCATGACATATTTTTTTCTATTTCATGATGGCATCTGATAAAGATGTTCTAACTAAGAGCATCAAACTTTGCAAAAGGTAATTTCCAAAGACAATCAGTCATAATATGCATATCATATGAGTACTACTCAAGCTAATCCAATCAATATATAGGTGTGCATTTCTGTCTTCAATCAAAATCATTAAACTCAATAGTTTTTTTCTCAATTGTAGAACTAACTGTAACTCCAAAACAGCGATCAAACACAGCTTCATATCCCCTATACAAACTATCAACTACCAAAATCTGAACAGTTATAGATGACTCTAAAAAAAACTCAGCTCAATTCAAGCTCTTTATAGAAGTCTGTTTGATAAATTTCAACCAGAAATCAAACACTTAGATTCAAATTTATCTAAATTCTAACTTAATTCAATTCAGAATACCAAAAAACTTAAGAAACTAACATAAAGAACAATAGAAAAAGAAGAAAAAGAATTAAACTTACACAGTTCTTGATCATCGATCTATTGAAAATTAAAAGAGGATGCAGAAATATTTGAATATGAAAACTGTTATCAAACATTTTCTAAATGTTACTATCTGTGACTATAACACAACTTAAAAAGGTTGAAGAAAATTATGATCATTAATCTACAGTTGATTATCTGTGACTGTAACACTATACAGTTCGTTCCAATAATCAATTCTCTTTATCTCTCAATTAACAATCAAACATTTCAACAAAATCACATATTTTTCACATTGGATCAAACTAATTTAACTTATAAGAGAGAAATTCGTTCGAGGTGTTTACCTGGTGGTCAATCGTCGGATCTGTCAGGTATCGAAGGTATGGATCGCTGTAAGGAAGTCCGGAAGTTATCGTTGACGGTAAGGAGAAGAGTTTGGTTTCTGCCGCATCTCCAATTTCAAAACTCTCAGCAGCACCTTTCGTTCGGCTCTTTCCTCGGCTTGTTCCTCATTGGTGCTAGCAGCAACCTATCACTGAGATTGTTAAATCAAAAAACACAAACAAAACACAATAGGATATTTAAGTCTTTTCATAAAAATTACTCTTATTTACTCTTCAATTACCAAACAAGATTAGTATATTTTCTTTCTTACTCTTATTAATATATCCAAACAAGACAAGATAAATTATTACTCTTACTCTCGTCTCCACCCGAATAATTTACTCTTATTTAATCTTACTCTTACTTACTCTTATTTATTACTCCTATATCTAAACAGACCCTAAAGTGCATGAAGGAGCTACTGGACGAACCTTATCTTAAATGGTGATAGCTTAAAGTACTATATAGGTCATGAATGTTAGACATTGTAAAGCACTATGTAAATTAGTGGTTAATAAATTAAATATGCATTCATATTGGAATGCTAAAAGATTAAAGAAAATAAAACACCACTTATGAAGTTGGAAGGTTAAAGAAGTTAAAGCATCTAATGGAAGATGGAAAGCCAAATGACTCAATTAATGGGAAGGTTTGGAAATTCAAGAGTTTTTTTAGCACACTATATCTTTGGGTAAGAAATACTTGTTTGAAGCATCAATCATACCATTCACAACATCAAGTGTGAGGGATAGAACTAAAGTATTCTAGTTAGAAGTTCCCCTTAAAGTGTAATACAAGCGTTTGTAATTGCTTTGAGTTAGTGATTTTCTTCAAGACTAGTTTGTCTTCCCGTGGGGTTTTTCTCGTTATTCCTCACGTAATTCTTTTGTCTTTATGTTTGTTTTGCTTTTTTCTCAATTCTTATATTACTTACGCAAGATCCTTTAGTGTGTTTATATTTCCGCTGCGTGTATAGACAACCGAACACACTCGCTATTTCTAACAAGTGACATCAGAGCCATTGGTTTGTTGCAATGACAAGTAAGTACGAGATTGAAAAAAAATGCAAGACTATGGCAAGTAAGGTTGGAGGTGCGGATCCCTCGAATGTCCCTTACTTGTCTGACGTACTGATAATGGTGAGGCTCTAGTGGGAGAGACAATGGTTACTGCATATGACAAATCTTGAAGTTGCTGGAGTCAGTTCCATCGAACTTATGGCAAATGATAGAAGAAGATGCATCATCAGTAAGGTACATTATGTTTTTCGTTTTTACGAAAAATTTGTTATCTATAGGATAACTGGATGACGTAGGATGTAAGACTCGCGGTGGAGTCGGGATCATGGAGGTCATCAAGGACAGGTTAGAAAAACTGAAGGTTAAAATGATCAACTCAAATCTATATAAAGTGCGTGGGGTGGCACAGGAGCAGTAGATGCTTATATTGCATCGGGCAATATTAGAAATATCACGCGAGTGTGGCACCTGAAATTTGGGCATATTTCGGAACGTGATTTAAAGATCCTCAGTGATCGAAAGTTTCTGACGAGACTGTCCGAGGTAAAATTGCCGTTCTGCAAGTAATGTGTCACCGGTGAGCAGCACTGTGAAAGATTTGGAAATCATTTTCAGTTTAAAGACAAGCTCGACTTGTTTCACTCGGACTAGAACTTGTATATTTCTAATCCGAAGGAAGTCGGATATCTTTGAGGTATTCAAATTTTTTAAAACCTAGGTGGAACTTGATTCAGCAGTAGAATTAAGTCCGGAAGATGCCTATGGTATGCTGAAGATGTTTGGGGTATTACTTATGAGATCCCACTGCCCATACGGTTATCTTCAACAAGGATGTCATCTTTGTGGAGGACCAATTGCAAAAAGTGACTGAAGGCGATGATATAAGGGAGAATGAGGCATCACTCCCAGCGGTTACCACATCGATATTGGAAGAGAATGATGGGAAATACGATCCTAATCTGGAGCCTGAAGCAGCTGATGAGCACATGAAAGAAGATGGAGTTCCCAGACCTATATTCCTTAGGCGTTCCACTCGTAAGAGAAACACACTTGAGAGGTATAATGACTATTTTATGAAGTTATCTCAATCTGCATATTGCTTATTCACAGAAGAAGGAGAGTCATCTTCTCTCAAGGTAGCGCTAGAGAATCCAGATGCGTCTCTATGGATGGAAGCTATGTAGAAAGAGCTTAAGTCACTTCATAAAAATAGGACATGGGAGCTGGTCCCTCTGCCTCCCAAAGTCGTAAGGCTATTAGAAATAAATAAATTTATAAGATTAAGCGAGACGGGAATGATCAAATAAGACGATATTGTGCTCGGCTGGAGGTGAATGACTATGCCCCAAAAAAAGGGATCGATTTTGATGAGATCTTCTCTCTAGTGGTACGTTTTAATGTGGTCTTAGCGCTGTGTGCATCATCGGTTCTCCATCTTGAACAACTCAATGTCAAATAATATTTTTGCACGGGGAGCTTAAAGATGAGAAATATATGGTCCAGCCAGAAGGCTTTGCCGTGAAAAGTAAGGAGGATCTGTTTTGTCGGTTGGCCAAATCTCTTTATGCGCTTAAGCAAGCACTGTGATGTTGGTATAAGAAATTTAATTTTTGTATCGAAAGCCTTGAATACAACAAACTGGTGTCAAACTCTTGTATGTACATTAAGAGATTTGAGGGAGGTGAGTTTGTCATCTTGCTGCTGTATGTGGATGATATGCTTGTGTTAGGTCCAAGCATGGATGACATTCAATAGTTGAAGGCTCAAACGGCTAGTGAATTCGATACCAAAAACTTAGGGCCGGCAAACATAATCCTGGGGATATAGATATGGCGAAATAGAAGCAATAAGAGATTCAGCTGTCTCAAACTAGTTATCTGAGGAAAATGTTGGAACGGTTCAACATGTATGGTGGTAACCCGATATCTATCCCACTCTTTATTAGTCTCAAACTATCTTCTTTGTTATTCCCTAGCCAGGAGCAAGAGAAGATAGGGATGTCTCGGATACCATATGCATCAGCAATGGGAAGCCTAATGTATGTCATGATTTGCACTCGGCCTGACATTGCACATGTAGTGGGAGTGGTAAATAGATTCATGGTATGTCCTAGCATTGAGCCTTGGAAGGCGGTGAAAAGGATCCTTCGGTATGTGAAAGGAACCTTGAATACTGCATTGTGTTACAGAAGATTTAGATTTATTGTCAAAAAATTTATTGATATAGGCTATGCAGGTGATTTGGATAAGAGGTTGTTTTCAATGAGAGCATTGATATGCTCAAAATTTCTACCAAAAGGAACCCTGCGGATGCCTTAACTGAGGCGGTAATTTTTGACATATTTTTTATTTTGTAGATCTCTGTATTGAAATACAATAGGGAACAGCATTGGATGTGACAGTTGTCACAAAAAAGACGAAACAAAATCACTTCAAGATAGCAATGGAACCGGAGGAAGATAGGTAACGGTATGAGATAAATGGAAGTCAGCTAGCATGCATGTTAGCTCTGCTCCTCGGTTGTACCTATTTTCAATGTCATCGAATTTTGACAATTACGTATCGGTTTCTTGTTATTTTTGGATTACAATTTACAAAGTGTCTTTAAGTGAGAGATTTGTTAGACATTGTAAAACACTATGTAAATTAGTGGTTAACAAATTAAATATGCATTCATGTTGGAATGCTAAAGGATTAAGAAAGATAAAACACCACCCATGAAGTTGGAAAGTTAAAAAAGTTGAAGCATCTAATGGAAGATGGAAAGCCAAATGACTCAATTAATATGAAGGTTTGAAAATTCAAAGAGTCTTTTTGGCACACTATATATATGGATAAGAAATACTTGTTTGAAGCATCAATCATACCATTCACAACATCAAGTGTGAGGGATAGAACCAAAGTATTCTAGTTAGAAGTTCCACTTAAAGTGTAATACAAGAGTTTGTAATTGCTTTGAGTTAGTGATTTTCTTCAAGGCTAGTTTGCCTTCTCGTGGAGTTTTTCTCGTTTTTCCCCATGTAATTCTCTTGTCTTTGTGTTTGTTTTGCTCTTTTCTCAATTCTCATATTGCTTACGCAAAATCCTTTAGTATGTTTATATTTCTGCTGCATGTATCGACAACTGAACACACTCGCTATTTCTAACGATGAAGATATAGATGAATCAGCGCTTACCTTGGATTTTGTTTTTGTTCTGCAACTTCTGGTCTTCATTTTTGCCATTGAATGTGGTCATTCGTGCTAAAATTTTGTTTCAATTGAATTCCTACTGCTGCGGCACCAAAAGAAAATTTGTAGAAACTATTAAAATGATCTGTCCCCTATTGGCTTGACCAAGGATATTGTTCAAACACAATGCTGTGAGAAAGTATATTTGGTCCACTCCACTGGCGACATAAGGTTTAGTAGTTGTCATTGCTGGTTGGTTGCTACTGCTGTCCTGTCTGATCACTGCTCATGCTTGCTTTGTTGCATGCAATTTTTCGGTCAATGCCTTGCTCTAGCAGCTGCAAGCTGTAGTATTAGATTGCTTTTGTACTGATGTTGTTTTATAATAAGATGTATGTTTTGCTGTAGGACTGCATGTTTCTTGTGATCATGAGGTTCTCAGAATTGTTTGCTGTGGTAAAGTTTTCCAGCATGCTACATGATGTTTTCCTCAGGTCATTGCTTGCTTACTGCAGTTCTTGGGATTATTTGTTGCAGTCATGCAGGTGTTGCTGAGGCTGTGGCATGTAGTTACTCCAAAGCTACTGTAGCAGCGTCCGTTTGTTACCAGGGTTGCGTGACTTTTGTTCTTCAACCTGAGAGGATGAGGGAAATGTTGAAACTGTGTCTGTATGGACACGTTTGGAACGCAATTAAAATAAACGAGTCATTGATATTTGGTCGGCAGCTGAGAAGCATGTAGTCATAAAGATGATCAAATAAACCTATGGATTGAGTTTGGGATTACACACCAGTTGGGTAGCTTATCTGTGAGACAGTTAATTTCAGAACAATCAAATGCCATATATAACAGGGTGTTATTCCCTATCATTATGAAAGCTTCTACGCTCTTTTTATCTCTTGTTATGCTATGCACATTTGTCCAAATGCATGGAATTTGGGTGCTGTACAGTTCACCTTCTTGTCAAATGCCCACCGAACAATTAATACATGTGATGTCACAAGGTGCGTTACTCTAAAGAGATTTATGATTTTTGGTCTTGCGTTGTTTCCTTTAGTATTTTGTTCGAGCTTTTACTTTTACGCCAAGAATCTTTACAATCACTTGGATCTCGAATCTGGAGCATAAAATTATGCTCTTCATGCTTCTTCATTCGTCGTCTTCAAGAACCACCACCAGCAGGAGGGAGTTTTAACGTAGTACAGAATAATTGATATTCTCCTTTTTGGATGGATCAAATCAAGTCTTCTGATTGATTTCCACAATAATTATGTAAACCTTGGATCAGTTAATGATTGCTTGGATAACATTTGTCGTTAAAGATACACAGCAGAGAAAAAAGAAGTGCTTTGAACGCATGGACACACTTCGAACAACTGCATGTCCAGCTAATATGCTTTGTTCGTCAGATGTTTAAGTAGATCAACTGCATATATACTGAAACCTCCTTTGATTTTAACAATTGAACTTTGGGCCTTGAAAGCAAGTTTTGTAGATTTTGCTTTTATATAGGCTAATAAAGAGAAGACAGACTCAGTTCACAAATAAATGACTACATATTTCATGCTGACATTGGAAGTTTTACTGCCATTCTTTGTACTAGCCAAGGCCTTTCAGGATCCGGATCAATAAAAGAGTGCATAAGAAAATGCTCTGCTTCCTCATCAGTTAGTTCTCTGGACCAGGTGACTCTGTTTGACGAACAACTTCCTGGCCCATGGCACCTGCAAATTGAGCGGGCAACGATGGCCAGTATACAGAAACCATACAACTTAGAAAATAATCACGCAGGAGAATAGTGCTTTCAAACATAGACACGTACACAAGATTCTATGCTGCCATTGAAGTATGGATATGATTATGGTCGATCCTATCTCTAAATTCAGGACTAGTTGTTTGGGTACCTTGACATTAGTGAATGACAGAAGCTAATGTTCCATTGTTATAGCTTCTACTAGCCTATTGAGGAAACCATTTATCTAGTATATATCAATTTATCTTTATCTTTACTAGATCATTAACAAGCACATCTATGGGGCAATTTGCGACCATTCAGCTCTTCTATAATAATAAAATGTAAAATATAGCAAGTGTCATACAAGATAACAGAGTCCTTCTATGTACCGAGTGCAGTGCTACATCCTACTGAGAGTGCATGAGGGATTACCGCATGAATACTTCATCATCAAGTTTGTTAGAGCGAGAGCTAGTGGAGATACTTTACAAGTTAATGCCTCCAGTTAAACGACTCATATGGGTGACAAATTATGTACCTCAATATTTTCTAGCTTCATTTCTACCCTGAATAACTAACGATAGTCTTGTGCGATGCTTCCATCAGATTTCTACATACCTGTACTCATAAAAACATGCGCTTCTTTCATTCTCCGGCTTATCCCAATTATTCCATCCAACAGGTTTTATGCACCCATCCATCCATGTGTATGCATAAATTACTCTTCCAAATGGGCCCCATGGTCGGCCAAGATATGCATATGAAGTAATCCCATTGCCAGTAATAACACACCTGCATATGGAATAACATTCATATGACAAAATACACAGCTAAAAATGAAATCTGAACTTGGATGTCAAAGTAGATTGGCATTTCCTCTATGATGGGAGGTGAAAGAAAACTTTCAAAGTGGGAAAGCATAAGGGGGCCAGTTTGACTAAGACCTTTTACTACAACCTACTACAACTTTTTGTTCTCCTTTATCTCAGCTAAAATAATGGCCACTAAACTCTGATATCTGTGAATTGGAATCCATAAAAGCATCGACTAAGCAACAGGACTTTGCCACTTACCTTTGGTCAAATCTAACATGTTACGAATACAATATCTTACTTGCTTTTCATGGTTTTCAATCAAGAAAGGAAACTATTTCTGCAGTTACTAGCCTTAACTCATGATTTACTATTAATATATTCAACATCATGAAGAGATAACGCATAAACTTGAAGCAAACATCTTACAATGTCCATGTAAGAGCTGGCTCGATATATGTTTTATGAGTTTAAGTTACGCACACCACAATCTCATAGCCCATGTGCAGATGAATGTGAGCATGATCTACTTACACCTTTCCAGCAAATTAGGAAATTTAACCACAGTGATCTTCAATTATTACAGGTTAGCTTGCCAGAACACTTATAGATAGCATTAGTTCTTACAAATCCACAACAGAATTCAATTCAAATTCCAGTGCTATCCAAGTTTATAGAGCTACCACATTCATTCAAAGCAATGCTTTCTAGCTTTTGAGGCGAGTCAACTGCATGGTCTGGGATGGAATTCCAGTTCAAGGTAGCATGCTTTTGATAGTAAAGTATGAACCACATGTAGAATTGAAGGTACAATTGCTTAGATTGCCAAGTGGAACTCCGGTTTTCTTCTAGGGCTAGCTAAACTGTAATATTTAAAAGTAACAGGCCCTATCACTCTTTTAATGGACATGTTTAAGATTACAAGAAGAAGAGAACATGTAAAAATCCTTAAAAATAACGTGCAATGTTCTGTCTGATTAATTACGTAGCTATCAGAATGTGGGCAAAGACAAGGGCGTTGATCAGGAATCAGGTCGTTTGAAAATTTGATTAATCATCTTGATATAATTTAGAGAAGAATGGTAGGCCATAGGAACTGAGACCAGAAGAAGCAAGCACCTGAGGAAAACATAACCAGTTGTTTCTCGTGATGACTTCCTGCTCTGAGCAGTAATGAAGCCCGGTGACTTGCAGTATATATGGCAATGTTCAAGAAGAGCAGTAGCATTTCCAAATATAAAATCGACACTGCCTTCGACATAGCAGTCTCTAAGGTAATGTTTACCGTAATGTAGATACAATGTATCCTGCACAGGTAGACAACAGAAACAAGTAGGATCTTTTACAGAGGAGAGAAAACGACAGTGCATTGAAGAAGGTATAACCTGCCAGCCAAGGAACTTGCAGGTGTAGAAGGCACAGCGATCTGCAGTAACCCTGAGGGCAACGGCTTGGCCGGAGCCCTACTACATGCCATGCAATCAGAACAAGAAGATAACAAATTAAAAAAGATTAGATTAGATTATATTACATTAGATTAGGTGGACATGGAATCTTGTTATACTAATTGAAACTTGCAGTGTGAATGGGATGGATGAGTTATGTGATGTATACTTGTGGTGCTGCATTCTGGAAAGTGATGTTTTCGGCGATGAAGTCTTCGCCTTCGACGATGACGGTGCCGCATCCGAAGGTGCCGGTGCCGATGATTCGGGAGGGCTGGTGGTGCTGAATGCGTGAGGCTGTGTTGTCCCAGGAGATGACGGTGATCTCCGGTCGGTCGGCGGCGAGGGTGATGAAGTTCTTGGTCTTGGGGACGTAGACGGGCTCGCGGTAGAACCCTGGGTCAATCCGGATGACTGTGCGCGTGCTGTTGCCTAGCGGCACCGAATTGATAGCTTCCTGAACGCTCCGATAATCACCGGAGCCGTCCAGAGACACGCAAACAACACGCCGCTGATCACAACCCCGAGACCACATCACTGCTTGCTCTTAACTCCCTCTCCGGTGCGTCTCTTTCTCTCTAGAAATTCTCTTCTGCAACTTTACTTTCCAAATCCAAATCCGGGAATGCCTGGTAAAGGCTCTATTGGATTGAGTGATGTTGCTGGATTTAGATTCGGATTCCTTCCATCGCGTACAGTCGAAGCTGTTTAGTAACATGAATTGAATGAAACGCGTAGTTAAGGGAATCCAATGGCATTTCCGGAAAATGTTGCATAACGGACTATCTTGGAAACGAGTTACTTCAAAATGGCAAGGGTCTCCCCCGCTTTTCCGCAACTTCAACTTGTTTTGGCTAGAACACCAGCAATTGATTAGATCAGATTCCCCATAGCTGCTTGGCTAATCTTCATCGAGAGAGAAGAGAAGAGATGTCTTAATATTGGGGAAGTAGGTCGCGCGGTGTTGACGGCGAAGGTGACGACTTCGAGGAGTTCGACCCCACTCCCTACGGCGGAGGCTACGATCTGCAGCTCAGCTACGGCCGTCCAATTGCTCCCTCCGACGACACTTGCTACCGCTTGTCCCAGAATTCCACATTCTCCGGTGGCAGCGATGTCGACTACCATAGGCCCACCTACTCTTCCGGCTCTCACAACTCCTTTGGATCTGCCTACGGATCTAAAGAGCAGCCCCTGGAAGGTTATGGCTTCAGTGGCAGAAGGAAGTCGCCCTCCTTCCCCTACGGATCTCAGAGCTATGACGGGGGCAGGAACCGCAGGTGGAACGCCCTTCCTATGGCTATGTTGGCAGAGATGAGGAGCATTATGGTCATGATGGCTACAAGAGAGACAAGGTTGAAGGGCAAGGTTGGTGTGGTGGTGGCTTCAGTTGGGGTGCCTATGGAAGGAATGAGGAGCAAAACTATGGCAACCCAACTGGAGGATATGGTGGAGGGGGAGGTCTGGAGGATACGGTGGAAGGAGCGAGGAGCAACGCTTTGGTACTGGAGGCTGTGGTGGAAGGAGTGTGGAGCAAAGCTATGGTAGTAGAGGCTACGACCGCAAGGATGAAGATGAAGGCTGCGGTGGAAGGACTCTGGAGCAACGCTATGGCAGCGTAGGAGGCTAATGGTTGCAGGAACGAAGACAAAGGCTATGGGGAAAGACCGAGGAGCAAGGTTATGGCAGTGGAGTAGCCTTTGGTGGAAGAGATAAGGATGAAGGTTATGGTGCTGGACGCTATGGAGGGAGTGAGGACCAAAGCTATGGCAGTGGAGGAGGAAGCATTGGCTGCAGGAACAAGGTACAACGATATGTTGGCGAGGGCTTCGGACGACTGACAATGACCAAGTCAATGGAGGAAGTGACTATCAAAAGAATGAGGAATATTGTTATGGAGGAAGGTCCAGCCAGCTATGGAAGGTCATGTTATGGTGGAGAAGAAGAGATAGGGAGATATTAGAAACCAGCCTACTATGATGCAGACCAGGTTGAAGGTTATGCTCGCCCCAAATATGTGAGTACATCTTTTCTGCCTCTCCCTTCACCCTTTTTAATGTTGTTACCACTTCTAACTTGTTTAAATTATCCATAGGATTTGCTAAAGTTAGTGTTAGCTTTACATTCCTTTGAACCTCTACATGGTCAATTTTACTTGTATATTATTAAGAATATACAGCATTTTCTTGGTGTACATGAAACTAGTCAACAATTAAGGACACAACAAGTAAGAGTTACCTCACTAGATGGGGCATTGATCAAGAGTTAAGGATGCTCATTGGAAAAGCAATCACTTTGATTCATAAATTTATGTGGGCATTGTATCCCTTGATGTTTAAGGGTAGAGGATGAATCAACAGGATTAGTGTAGATAAAGTTTCTGATTTGATGTTCGGGAATGATTAAAGATTCTTATTTGCTCGGGATTGGTTTCTGGTGTTAACAGTTCGGTGTGTGCCCAACACATATAAGCAAGCACAGCATATATGAATGCCGCACACTTGAATTTTGCGAACAAGTAGAAAATCAAGAGTTCATGAGTCAAACACAAAATGTTAGAGGTTTACATAAAAATAAAAAAATAAAAACTTCATGTGCGACGGTCACACCAAAAGAATATTACTATGTAATAGAAATTATAGTGTTCTCACGTCCAATACACCGGCAATCTTTGGCATTCCCTGTCGATTGCTTTCCTACTTCTGAACCTCCAAATTTGGTTCCCATGCAGAGAATGCCGAAGATGTTTAATCATTTTTCCGAGTTGCCAGTCCGTAATTGTCTTGTGCCTATTCATTGTTATAACTATCTTAGGCACTTGTTTAGCTCTTAATTGTCAAAGGCATATGTTCAGGTCTGCACCTGTTTTAGTTTTGTAATTGCTCGACATATGTTCGGGTCTGCACCTGTTTTAGTTTTGTAATTGTCTCGACGCTTATTTGTTGTCCATACTGTCATCCTATATTGGATTGCCATTGATAGCGTTGGATTTCCTAAATGCTGCTATTGAGCAATCCCAACCATAGAAAAGTGGCTTACAAACTTATCCAATTTTCTATTAAAGACACTTTGCAATATCTTTAAAGGTTAACAAGAAGTTTATACATAAGTATTACACAAGGAGATATTTATAATTAGCAATAAAGAGATACTGAAAATTAGCAAGACAGAGCGGAGCAACATAGCACTCATACTAGCACTCATGCTAATAACTTAGTGTCGTTTACTGTGCTTATCACTGCTTATGAAAATTTCATTTCAATTTTTCGTTTTTTAATAAATCTTCTAAATTATTTTAATTTTCTAAAAAAAATTAAAGTACACAAATTGTACATCATAAATTTTTACATGTATAATTTTTTTCATTGAGGTAAAAAAATCAAATTTTTCGAAAAGCTCCCAAAAAGTGTTTTTTTTTAAGAAATTTTTTTATATTTTAAGCACTCCCAAAAGTCCCATTATGCTTTTGTTAATTTTCTCCCGACTTCGGTACCACTTTGAGACACTTTATTTATGCTTCTGTGACTGCTACTTCTGTCATCCATAGTGTTCCTTGTTGTTAAGCCATACAAAGATTACAAAATTTAGACTTATCAAGTATTGCTGGCTTTGTCGTGGCATCTGCAGGGTCTCCTCGGTAAAAATGTTGAGCGTGTTAATTGTCCACTGGTTATTACTTGTAGCACAAAGTGATACTACACTTGTATGCGCCTTGTCTTTAAATGAAACGCCAGATTTCTTATAAGGTGCAAGACCCTCCAACTATCACAAAATAAAGACAACCTTCTATTTGTGTTCGAGTTCCTCTAGTAATATTTTCATCCAAATGTCCTTGTATGCCTATGTAGCTTTCATACGCTGAACATTTGTTGTGGAAGTGCCACGACTGGCGTAATTTAAACACTAAATCCTAAATAGATTTTCTCCTATTAAGGTCACCCACATAATCAAATCTATAAGATTTTTTACCATATATTTTTTATAACACAACGCAGCATTGGAGGTCGCTTTTTGATCTACCGTAGGATCCTTTTAATAGCTTGCACATTTTCACCGCCATGATCTCCTCTGATTGCTTATGCAATGTCCGACTTGTCGCAAATAATGACGTATATCATGTTTTTTATTGCCGATGCATATGGTATTTGAGATCTTTTCATCCTTCATGTTCTTTGATAAGACATATCAAAGCAGATAAGTTAAGACTAATAGATAGAGCGTCAGAATTCGACTTACAACCATGCATGAAAATTGGTGCTGCACTTTCTTTAATAGAACTTGCTTGAGATAGTCGAATCTTTCTGTTACGTCGGTCTCGCCATATTTGCGTTCCTAGTATTCTACTTATTGGCTCGAAGTCTCACTAGGCAGTTGAGCATTTAATTCTTAAATGATTTTCATGCATAGGTCTACATAAGTATATTATCCACATATAATAGTAAAATTCACTAGCGCCCATGAACCTCTTGATGTACGTGCAAGAATTCAATGCCAGCTTTATCTAACCTCTTATATCAGTTCCGAGGTGCATACTTAAGCTCATCAAATGGTCAACCGGCAACCCATATCTTGCTTGCCCATCTCGACAAAATCATCTGACTGAAACATATAATTTTCTCTTTTAACTTCTTATGCAAGAAGTGTTGATGTTAGAAATACTACCTTAACATCAAGTTGATCAAAATGGAGATCAAATTATGCACAAAATACTAGAACCACCTGAATCGTTGTCACACAAACCACAAGAGAAGAATTTGTCAAAATCGATTTCTTCAATATGAAGATAAACTTTTACCACTAACCGGGCATTAAATCATTTTATTTGGTCATTACTATCACTCTTGATCTTATAAGTTCATTTGTTTTCAATGGCCTTCCGTTCTTGAGGTAATGGTAATAGCTGTCCGTTTTTTTGAAGTGCCTCAAACTCTTTCTTCATGGTTTTTATCCACCAAGCAGCCTTTATCCTCGCCAAGGCTTACTTAGATAGTTGTTGGCTCTTCTTTCTCAAAATATAGAGTTGTTGAAATTAGGCATAAATTCCAAAAGAGAATTCTCATAGTTTTTAGGTGATTTTTTTGTTCGAGTTGAATGCTTAGGGTCATTGACATGCGAGCTTCTTCCTCGTGCGCTTCTCTTAGTGTAGGCTCGGAAGCCAAGTCTCTTTCTTATTTCTTCCTCTTCCGGAATTATTATGGTCACCACACTTGCTTCGCAGCGCCTTAACCTTTCAACACTCTTTGCACCTGATTTTCTGCAAAATTCGCATCTATTCTGAAGAAAATTTTGGTAACCGTGAGATCACCTAAGTCTTAACATTTTCAACATTATAGGTGCAAATATGGACGGGCCGGGCTGGCCGGTCCGGCCCGCCCGGGTCAAGTAAATAGACTGGACTAGGCCGTGCTAGCCCGGCCCGACCTGTTTACCTGGTTTTTATTTTTTTTATTATATATAAAATAATTTAAAATTTTACTTTTAAATTAAAATAAATATAATAAAATTTTTATTATTAAAATATATTTTTTATAATTTAATAATATTTTTTAATTAAAAATTGACCTGATTAACGGTCAATGCTGACCAGGTCAACCGTCAATATTGACTGGTCAACGTTGACCAGTTAATGTCAATAGTAAACAGGTGGGCGGGCCGCCTGCCGCGCCGACTTTGTCGGTTCGATATTGCCTGCAAAACCGGGCCGGCCCGGTCCTATTACTATTCATCGAACCTTGTGGGCCAGTACTCGGGCAAACTAACCGGGCCGCGAGGCTGGCCTATTTGGCCCGGCCCATTTTACACCTATATTCAGCATATCCCAAGAACAAATATTTTTTGGACTTTGAGTTCAGCTTTGTTCTTTCATGTGAATTATACGTCATATTTAGGACAATCAAATAAAGCTGATAAATAATCAATAATCTTTCAGTCCATAATTTCATTGATATTTTCAAGCTAATAATAGTTGAAGGGGTGTGGTTTAATACATAACGAGCAATTGTAATTGTTTTTGCTCACAACGTATTTGGCAATCCAGTCTCTTTTAAGCATAGTCCTTATTCATTCGGTAAGGGTCCTATTGAACTGCTCAGTCACTCCATTCTATTGAAGAGTGCAAGCCACTGTTAACTGCATCTTGATTCCTTATTGAGCTAAACAAGTAAGGAACTGACGTATTCTGTCAGCGTTGTCCAAACATGGGCACTTGATCTGTTGCTAGAATTAAGTTCCACTCATACCTTAAAGAATTTGAATACGTCGAAGACCTTTTACTCTTTTCGAATTAAGATGCCAAGCTTCTTTTGAAATAGTCATTTATGAATATGTAAAATATTTAGAATCTTAAAGACATCTGTGGCGACTCCCATACATCTGTGTTCAAGTATGCCTTCGGCCCTAAAGACATCTTCCAAATTGAAGCCGGTGTTGCTTTCTAGGAGCCTTCTCGGAGAGGATCCTAAGGCCACTTAAAGTTATGAATCAGCTTCATAAGCCACACTTGCATAGCCTCCTTCAAACTGCTAGATGCCACACATGCAACCCCCCGCATGTCACCCAACGAACCTTAAACAAGTTGGAATAGATGTTCTCTGCCTTCGAGATCTCTTGCACATCTAAGATGACCTTAATAATTTTGTCCGCTATATGGGTCTTTTGCAGCCTAGGTTATTAACCTATCCCATAGATAGATTTTTAGTGAAGCCAATCACATGACGTATTTTATTTATGAGGCGAACCACTATATGTCTGCGTTTACTACCTTGCTGAAGCCAACTCCAGCGGCCTTAAGATGGGCCCATTCCTCATCCACACATTCTCTCTTTATGGTTCATATTGATGAACCAATCCCTTAAAGAGGTTATGTGCGAAGATTCTTCTTAATCTAAAATCCAGACTTTGGAGAGTTTGGTCTTACTAGCTGCCTTGCTACAAGAGCTTCACCCTCATCTAAATCGTATGCCGAGAACTTGGAGGACTTGGTGTATTCTCCCTTCTTTACCAAAGTCTTGCTCTCTCTGTTGAAGTGCAAACTTGCCACAAGTAAAACACTTCAAATGCTGCTTGTCCTACGCCCTCTGGCTCTAGCCATTGCTTCCACTGGAACCCTGGCTCCTCCTCTTTTCTGACCTTTTCTATGCCACTAGCAAGTCCTCCACTTGCTGTCCGCCAGGATCAGATTCCTGCTTGTGCTTGCGGTAATTTTCTTTCTTTTTTGAGTGCAGTAGCACAAACATTGTATAAAAAAGGACTCTATGCGACTGTTACTGTCGTCTCTAGGACAACCTAGTCATAAGAGTCTGCAGACTTTGTAGAAGGATGACGGTGTGCTCATTGGTGTTTATGTTCTGCCACAATGCAGTCAATTAGGAGATTAGAGATTTGACCTAATACAATATATTTGTTATAATAAGAGCCTGAAGTTCTGATATCACTTACTGAAATTCAATGTATGCCCGACACTAAGTTGCGGAATGAATAATTTTGCAATTCAAGTAGAGAATCAAGAGTAAAATGAGGTAAACACAAAGTACCAAAAAATTATGTGGGAAAAAGTTAATAAAAAAAATCTCACGACCGGTGGTCACTCCAAAGGAAGACTACTATGTAAAGGAAATTATAATATTCTCACGCCAAATACATCGCAGTCTTTTGACATTCTTGTCAATCGAAACCCTCAGATTTGGATCCTATATATAGAATGCCGAGGATGCGTAATAATTTTTGTGAGTTGTCAGGCCATAACTGCCCCATGTCTGTTCGCTGTCCATGTCAAGTCAAGTTGTTTGGGTTGGGTTGGATTTGATTACCCCTACAACCTCGTCTTAGAAACTGTTTGGAACATTTAGATGATATGCATGGTTAGGCTATCAAAACGTAAAGTACAAAACTGCAACTTCTATTTATTGTGAAAGCTAGTTTTTCAAAGCTTATGATGAATGCTTGTTGAAGTTATACCTGAATTGAACAGATGCCATTATACCAAGAAACACCAAGCTCTTCTCTCTGTACAGCTCAGCAAGAAACACCTTCTTAAGTATGCGCATACATTTGTATTGTTTGGCGTAGCACTATGTATTATGCTACTCATGGTTTGCTTGGATTATTGACAGGGAGGTGTTGATGATGATGATAAGAAGCGACGCCATCACCGGCACCACCGACATGATTATGATGATGAGTAAATCGACATAAGTTGTAACCCTCTTATGTCTTCGTATGCCCACAAAACTTTAGATTAGCAAGTTGGTGCAATATTATGAGGTTGTTATTTGTGTTTCAGACCGGATGCGTCCATCTTGTTCGGAAGTTGTGTTCATGTTATGTTGTAGGCTTTCAATAATTCTGTCAATATGACAATTGTTGTTTGAAGTTTTTCCTCTTCAGCTTAAGAAGATGTTTCAAAATGTTTATAAAATAAAATTTTTATAAAATAGAGTATTTAAAAAATTTTTAAAATTTTATTTAATTTTTTATAAAAATAATAAAATATTAAAAATAGAATTTTTTATTTTTTAAATTTTAAAAATATGTATATAATATTTTAAAATTCGGTTATAAAATACGAAATAAAAAATTTAAAAAAAAAAATTATTGAAAAGTATCGCGATGCCTAAATTTGCATTTTCTTCTTGGGCAAGGGGCAAAGTTTCATTCAGAATAGTCTTCTCGACTGGGAACTGTCATTGAAATGAAGGCCTAATTTGGAATTGCATGAAAAATAGAACTTTTTCATATAGTTTTTTTAAGAAACTATATTTAAAATCTGTAATAATAAAGTGCTACAGTTGAGGAACCTAACTTACATTTAAAATCCAATTCATTGCAGTTCTAGCCATCAAATGTCCCGTGAAGGTTGTGTGATGGCACACACGAAGCGCAAAGATATCTGAATGTTGCAATCCTCCATTTGTCAAAGCCCCAAATCCGTTATCCAGCTTTCTACTTGCTAAGCTTCATCATCCCTTATGCACTTCAAAATTTAAGCCATAGGCCCACTACCACCTCAACAGTTTATGTAGTAAAACATTGTGCTAAGGTTGCTAAACTTGGTCAGCTACCTTCATGCTTTACGGTTTACTATCCCTCTGCATCCTGCAGGTTGATCTGGTCAGTGCTTGGCGGATTATAGTGAAATTTCTGCTAAATAGTTGGACTGCGCTAAAAAATGTTGATGACGACTCAATGCAATGTCTCTGTGACAAGGTAACAGGATGTGGGTGTTACAAAGATGTTTAAGAGCACCCATATGTTGGGTGGCGGTGTAGGCTTAAAGTATATTTACAAACAGTAAACAGCAGACAAGTAACAGCAGCTTCAGTAAAATACCTTATTTAACAAACGAATCACAATACATCCCAGTCTTCCTGTGACAGATCAAGAGTTTCAACTTGACCATCCTCGCTTAATATCTGAAAGAACAGCATCTAAATAAGTGTATCCTGATTCCTGGATAAGAAATTTAGGTAGCACTTTTTCCCAATACTTTCATCTTCCTTACAGTGTGCTTACGGGAACGATAGTTGAATTCTATGATTACTCCTCCATAATACCTGAGACAATAATATTTAAGGACCATCACCTCATCATTGTATAAGTTCCAACTCCCAAATACTTCACATATAAGTGCTAGACTGGTAGATATCAAAACTAGCTGATGGAAACGATTCCAAGATATAACAACTACAGTGGAAAATACCAACAAATACAGAAGGATATAGAAGTCTTAAAACTGGTTTAAACTTTTGTATAAGGATCAACTTTGTTTGCCCAGCAAGGTTGAGCAGCAGCGTAATCAGCATTGCAAATTATGCTTTGAAAAAATGTGACACACAGAATTTGTCAATTACCTTTTATTCTGAGAACACCATATCCTCACCACTTCATTAATACAGTTCATGGAGTTGGTCTTTTTCTTGAATGCAACTGGACCATGTGACCTTCCTGCTTACAAGAAAACTTCTTACAAATTAGTAACAAGTTTTCCAATATATCTGACTCTAGGGATTTTGGAAACACTAGACTTTCCTCAAAAAACAGCAACACAACTTACCGGCTTGTAGTCTTCCATTTGGCAGATCCTGGGGAAAAAAGAAAAAAAACAGTGAGCTGCTTCTCATTGTCAAATAATGCAACTGCTAAGTGCTAGAAAGAGAAATCACTGAACCATGACGGCTTAGAGGGAGAAATAAACAATCCCTCCTTTATGTATTCTTAGCTGTTAAAACGACGAAAGAAATCTGTAATAATAAAGGCAGCATTAATCAATACACAACATGAACTCCCTACAATTTTCTATCTAACAACTCTAGTCATCAATTATCAATATGTGTCAGTTTCATGTGGAGAGCCTATTCTGCTTATCTAGAAAAGGGTTCTCAAATTTTAACATTCAACTTAACAAAGAATTTCATTCTATCCCATATACAATGCTACTTTCACTAAATAGAGAGAGGTAGAAACAGTCAAACGAAACACTATTGGAAAACCCTAAAACATTTACGTTGGTTTGCAAAAAAGTGCAACAGAACTCGAACAGAAAACTAAAATTTAGTCCAGAAAAGTTTTCAAATGAACTAAAACATTAGACTTAACAAATATGTTACAGTAATTAAAATCTTTCAGTATGGCTAAATCAAGAAGTTGGTAGGTCAGGTTGGTAACCAGAGATACAGACGGAATAAGATGAAATGGTTAACTTTCATTTGACCAACACATGCACACCCTTACCAAGTGTGCTAGTGAGTAAGCAATTAGTGTACTAGTGAGTCTTATAATTGAGATGAATATTTGTAGTACAACATGCTAAGACTAACATCCTTTAACTACGACCTAATTCAGTTTCTTTGAAAAGAACTGCTTAAGATTTTATAGTCCAAAAAGTCATAAAAAGTCAACATCAAGTTTACATCATCTAAGTTAGACATAAGAAACACTAGTTCTTATGCATAAGTATAATGTGAAAGCGCATTTTGAGATGCAAAAATTGAATGTAGGTTGCAAGCTCATAAGTCCAGTACAACATATGAAAGCAAAGTTGACATAAATGTTTGAATTTGTGCATTCCTTATGATATGCAAGGAATGAAAACTTACATTGGATCCACACAGAAGAGCTTTCATAGTGGGCGATGAGGCTGCAATTTCGCAAAGAACTAGCTGCAGGGCAGCATCTGCTGATGATAACTTCAGCTTGCTAGGCTTAATTCCAAGCTTTTTTCTGCAGCCAATAGCTCCACAATAGCAGTCCTCATCTGCACCAAACTGCACAAACCTGCGAACTCAATGAGCCATGGTAAATGAGCCACATAAGGAAAAGGAAGGCCACTAAAAGAGCAAAGGTGGTGAAGAGGTAAATTGGTTTTAAAGACTGAGGAAAAATGATGAGCATACTGATAATCATAAGTCAGCTCCTCTCCCTTTTCAATGTTACGAGTTGCAAAAATGCCAATTCGCGTTTCACCATCAACCGTCCTATAAAACAAATAATTATGGAGGAAAATTCTAGTTGTAAATTTAAAAAGAGTGCAACAGATAGTGGATAACTACCATTTCTGCATCTCAGTGTTAGGTTGGCAACTGTGGTTTATGTATCTAGATTTGTTCCCCTTGTATGTGGCATCTATAACCATATCTCGATTTATCTCACACAAGTAGAAGTTAGTTTCTCCACAATGTTTCATTTTCCACAGCCTTTCCTCACAGGTTTTATCATCAATAACTGCAACATCATGAAAAAGAATATAAACTTCTGATTTTCTGTAGTGGATAACAAAATCTGTGGCGTAAAACAAGTGATCAACTGAAAAGTACTAGTTATTGGTGCATAAACCTTCTCCAACATATTCAATGACAAACTCTCCTCGCCTGATATTTTCATCAGCGACTAATCCTGATCCACATTTCTCCGTCTGTGCATGATAAATTACATTGTTCGTGAAACAACAAGCAAAGAAGTAGCTATACAACTTAGTTTTACAACAAAAATATTGAATAAAGACGAATTAATCGAACAATTAAAGATATAGTAGGTCTTTTAAAAGGCATACTTACACTGTGATATTAAATACAGAGAGAGAGAGAGAGAGAGAGAGGGAGTAAAAGGTGCATGCCTTGACCAACTTCATCTTCTTCATGGCCCGATTCTGAAATGGCTTGTTGGCACATTGACTTGCGCATTTACAATTTTTGGAACATGTGGACAGAAGCATTCTGCAAACATAAAACAGAAGAAAAAAAGAATTCTGTATTTTCACTCTATAAGGGGAGAGTGGCATCAATGATTAAAGATGGGTTTGCTAGTAGATAGAACAATTGGTGGGGAAAAGAAAGGGTTACCCGCAAAGGCAATCTCGATCGCAGCAGAGTGTTGATTGTTGTAGTGAGGAAGAAATAGAAGATAAGGAGGAGGATAGCGTGCAGGAGCAGAAAATGCCATCATCTTCAGAAACGGCGCGCCTTCTCCTCTTGGCCTTCTTGTTCAGATAGACATCTAGGAATTTCATTTCATTCAATTTCAGTGCAAGGAAGAGAAAATTCAAATTGTTGTACATAACTAGGAAAAACTTAGAAGAAATAGATTGTGTGTGTACTGCGGCGGATGAAAGTGTAGGGAGCGGAATCGTGGCGCTTGATCCAATCGGGGAGCTCGAATTCCGCCGGAGAGTGCTGCTGGTGGTGCTCACTGAGTCGGAGAAGTTCTGTTAACGCCTCCTCCTCCGACTTGAAGTGAGCTCCTCCGCAACAGTGGTCCTCCGCCTTCCGCCACTAATGACCGGAGGAAGGAGATAGATGAAAGAAAACGTAATTCATCTTTCATTTAATTGATTTAGAGAAAGAGAGTGCAGAAGAAGAATGGTACCTTCTTCTCCATGGCCTCCGTCATCAGCACCAGTGGTAGTAGACGATGCCGCCCTGCGGGGACGCTCGTTATCTCTCTCTCTCTCGATTGGGTGAGGAGAGGAGACGGCGAAAAGAAAGAGTTTGAAAAAAATAATTTGAAAAAGAAGTATGTTATTTTTGGAGTGACAATTAATATTCATCGATCTTTAGAATTTTTATTTTTACTTCTTAAAAATATGTAATTACAGATAAATTTTTATAATTATAAATATATAATAATATTTTTAATAAAAATTTTGATAAGCTAACTAGTTGACAAACTTTTGGTAAAAATTTTTCTACAAATCTAAATTCGTCATTAAAAAACATATATGTAGTAATACTTTCAATAATATTATAATTTTCATATTGTACTATTTTATTAAAGTATAAAAATAAACGATTAATTATAAATATAATATAATTTTAATTATTTATAAATTATTATTATTAAATTTTTTTATTGCCAAAAATTTTTATACAGTAAAAAAAAGTTATATATTCAAAAAATGGTAATTCTGTTGGTGAATAATTTTGAATCGATTTATTTAATAATCGAATCAAAACTGATCCAATCTATATATTTATAGGAGTTAAAATTTTCAATCTTAATTTAAATTAGATGGATAAGTTTTGGATTAAAATTTCGAGTCGATTATATATTGTCATATCTAGTTTTGTTTTTGCTTAAGAAAATTTGTGATTGATAAAACTATTGATGCTCGAGCTATTTTTATGCTTATTAATCGTTGGTGCATCATGTTTTATGCTATTAGAATTGTAGATTTACTGCAAAATGGAAGCATAAATATGATGTATGTTGTTGGTAATTAGATTTGTGTAGCCAAGGATACTTAGTTTGCAAAATAGGTGGTGTTGGAGAACCAAAAGTCCCTGCTTCAGGGGGAACCTCACCGTCATGACATCAAACGGATAATTTCATGTAACAGCATATTTGTAAGCAAGGTTAAATGTAAGCTTGTTTGAAGATTATCTTTGCTTGGCATTAACTACTTCATTGATTTCTACCATTTTTTGTAGTTGGATACTTAACTCTTGTTACTTTTCTTCCAATGCATCGATCTTAAGAAGAGAGCGATATTGCACAACGCGTATTGATTATTAGTTAGCAGAGCAGGTGACGTATTTTGAGAAAATTATCAAGAGATGGAGGATTGTCTGAGAGGTTTGTGGGCGGAGGCCAGGGAGCTCACGTCGTCCGCAGCAGCAGCAACAGAAGCAGATTACGGTGACTATTGCCGCGTGGAGCGCCTTGATTCGCCGCCTTCGCCGCTCTGTTTCCTGAGGGACTTCGTTTCCCCCAACCGGCCCTGCATAATCTCCTCCGCCGCTACCTCCGGCTGGCCTGCCCTCTCCTTGTGGGCCCGAGACGACTCCTACCTCTGCTCCTCCCTCGCCTCTGTCACCGTCTCCGTCCACCTCACACCCGACGGGCGCGCCGACGCCCTCCATCCCCTCTGCCCTTCTTCTTCTGATCAGGATTCTGAAGAGATGTGCTTCGCTTCTGCCTGCGTGCTGTCAATGCCTTTCCCGGATGCCCTGCGTCTCATCGAGGCCTCTGGAGACCCGTCTTCCCCGAATGTCGCCTACGCCCAGCAGCAGGACGACTGCCTTCGAGGTGAGTACGCCGCCATCGCCGGAGACGTGGAGGCTCACATCCCCTGGGCCACTGAGGCATTGGGATGCCTGCCCGAAGCCGTCAATCTCTGGATCGGCAACGCCAGATCGCACACCTCCTTCCACAAGGACCACTACGAGAACCTCTACGCTGTCATCACCGGCCAGAAGCACTTCCTCCTCCTCCCTCCCACCGACCTCCACCGCCTCTACGTCCGCACCTACCCTGCTGCCAAATACACCACAACAGCTGGTGATCATCGTGGCCATTGTATGGAGCTGAAGCTGGAGCTTGAGGAGCCTAGGAGGGAGGTGCCCTGGTGCAGCATTGACCCTTATCCCCCGAAGCCACAGGCCCTAAAGAAGCAGCGCTCAGAGTTTCCACTTTACTTTGACCCAAACACACCAAGGCCATTCTGTTGCACAGTGAATGCCGGCGAGATACTCTACCTGTAAGTATCATTTGAATTACTGTCGGTACTGTCATTAAGTCGTCCATCATTCATGTGTTCATGCTGATTGTCACCAATTTTGCAGGCCGAGTATGTGGTTCCACCATGTCAGGCAGACTCCCGACTCCAATGGTAGAACAATAGCAGCCAACTACTGTGAGTATAAATATGGTCATGGACTCGTGGAGATCATGTTCTACCAAATTCTTCTAGTTATGCAGCTTATGCGGAGGATGAATTTGGCTTTGTTGCAGGGTATGATATGCAGTTTGATATAAAGTATGCCTACTTTAATTTCCTGCAATCCATTCAACTCCCACATCCAAAACGGCTAGCTGCTGCTGCAAAATTAAGACATCAACTCAATGAACAATCTGATGGGGACAACATTGATGACCGTGAATGGAAACACAATGCATAATAATCAAAGAATGACTTCTAGCATTCCATCAGGTAGCTCTTTGCCTATGTTTGGTTGTACAACATATAGAAAGGTGTTTTTCTTCGACCATGGTTAGCTGCATACCCTGAACTCATCATTATCCTGTGTGCATTCTTATAGTTGCCAATTGAGATGAATGCTTGTCTTAGTCAAAAGGACCAAGTCTCTGCATGTGAACTTAATATTCATTGAATGAAGCTAATTAATCAAATTGAGATACATCTTAATCCGCTGTTCAGACCGAAGAGAAGCCCATGCGTGCCTCCCCCGCTAATTCCAATCAAGCTCACAATAACGGTCTGTTTGGACGGATGAGTAATAAATAAGAGAAAATAAGAGTAAGATTAAACAAGATAAAATTATTAGAGTGGAAATAAGAGTAAGAATAATAATTTAATCTCTTCTTGTTTGAATATATTAATAAGATTAATGAAGAGTATATAATTATTCTTGTTTGATAATGAAGAGTTTGATAATGAAGAGTAAATAAGAGTAATTTTTATAAAAAGACTGAAATATCTTTTTATATGTTTTTATGTTTTTTTATTTAAGAATCCCGCTGAATGCTCTATTATTGATTTTTTCTTTTCTACTTCTTCTTGTTAATATGTTATTGTTGCAGAAAAATCAATCTTTAACAGAAGAGCAAGTTACATAATTGTAGTGGGCACTTGAAATGAATCAAAATATTTGAACTGAATCCACACGTTTTACTTCGTTCAGTTAACTGAAGAAAAACTGAAGAAGATTCAACCTTTATTATAAAACATTTAGCATTAAAAATTTGTTGATAACAACAAAGAAGAAAGAGATTTGCATAGGTTGAGAACAAGGTTGGAGGAGTTGGGGCGGTGATGGACAACGACATGGGAGGAGATGGGATGCAGTACTGCAGCGAGCATCCGTATAGGGGGATTAACCCTGGTGGAATCTGTGCTCTCTGTTTGCAAGAAAAACTTGGTAAGCTTGTTTCTTCTTCGAAGCTCTCAAGCCCTTTCTTCTCTTCTTCTTCTTCTTCTTCTTCATCTGCTCAACAACACCAACAACAGCAACACTCTTCATCTTCTTCTCCTTCAATGATTTCTCTTCTTCCTCCTCCAACTTCGGTTCCGGCATTAACGTTCCTACTGATAATGCTTCTGAGTATCGAAGCCGGCGATATAGAATGTCCTACTTGCTTTCTTCTTCTTCTCGTAAGAAGAAGAGATCAAGCGTTACTGCTGCTACTAGCACTGCATATAATAATTCCTATAACGCCTCTGTTCGGGATGCCATTGCTAGCAGTAAACACTAGTTTTCAGCTGCAGTGTTGAAGAGAAGCAAATCCGTTGCGCCGAGTGGTGGAATTGTTTAAGTGGTCCTGGACATTCCAAGAAAGAAAAGTTTCTGGTCTTTCCTTTTCTTGTCTTCCACTTCTTCATCTTCATCTTCTTCCAAGGCAAGATCTTCTTCGTCATCCGGCGAATGACAGCCGCAGCATGGTCTGAAAACTCCGCAAAGCCGTAGCTGCTGCCGGAGCAGTTGATGTTGATCATGAGATGGTTGTGCCAAGTGCTACAGGCACACCGCATGCTCGTAGCAGAAGCTGGGCATAGACTTTTGCTAGCCCTATGAGAGCCTTCAGTTATCCAGCTTTCGTTCAATCAACACCGTCTCGACACCGCCTTTCGCCAGCGTCTCTCAAGTTCTGGCAGTCGATTTTCTGGCTGGATTTGCTAGCAGAGACTTTGAGTACTTGTCGTTGACGCGTCTTCGGCACCTGCAACGTAATTATTTTGTAGTTTGAACTTCTTTGCGGAGGCCGATGAATGACCGGAGTTCGACGAAGTTCATGTTGCAAGCTTTCGCCGGTGCGTGAGCTTGAAAATTATAATAGCGAGTAAATTCAACAAAGTAATATGGGCAACATAGGAAATGCAAATTTTAATAGAAGCAGTATTAATCTTACTCCAAATTAACGAATTACAGATTAATTAGAATTAGTGAGAAAAAATTTTAATTTTTATTAATTTTATGAATTCGATACCAAATTAAAATAATAAAAATAATTAATTCACTTACTTTTCAATACTCTATATTACTCGTGATCCAAACATACCTTACGAGTAGTATCAAAATAAACAATGTTATCTTCACTGCTCCATGGGAGCCAAAGCAGCAGCAGCATGCCACCACCACCTGCAGCTACTGCTCCTACAAGAAGCACGACCGATGTGTTCAGAGGAGGATCTGATTCGTTACCAAGAGCAGCAAACGGCTTCCCAGTCAGATTTTGCAATGTTCTCGACGACCTCATGCATCAGCAGATTCATCGACCTGCCACCAGTCCTCTGCCCGTACGGTAGCCGGAATCGCCCCTGTCAGGGATCTCTCGCCGACTCCCTGCCCAGACGTAAGAGGAGCTATCGCCCACTGCCTCACCGGTGGCGTCTACGTACGCAACGGTCCCAACCCCTAATACCTTCCCCGCGGGCCATACCATCTCTTTTGACGGTGGTTGGGTTCTTATTGTTGAATTTGTTAATATTTTGAAGCTTTTAGTGAGACTTCAATGAATTTCGATCGGAAGAATATCACGGTCTTTTTTTTCGGTGTTTCAACTGAGTTTCAATTGCAGGATTCTATCAATTTTGCTTGTACTTTTAAGTTTTTCTTTTTCCATTAGAAACTAAGTTAGATATTCTGCAAAAAAAAGTAAAATTTAACGAAACTACGCCAAAGAGCGTCTGGGCTTAGATCACCGACCAGTTGTAATCCACAGACCAATATATAGAACCACGTCTTAGCAATTTTTCTTTTTATTACAAAATTGCTAACAACTTAATGCAAAGCTTCTAATATGCTTCCTATGATTTCTCCTATATTACGGAGAATGAGATCGATTCTATAAGGTAATAGATTGAAAATTCGTAGCAGGAAAGAATTAACCAAGTGTGTTTATATCCTTGATATTTTTATTTATGGTAAAGTCATGATGATTGTGCTCAAGGGATTAGTGTTGATGGTTTGGTGAACCAAGCAACCTGCAGCCATTAGGGAATTGGTTTCATTTCAATCGGTAGAGTCAATCCTTACACAAACGAGGGAGCTCAAGAGGTACTTGTAGTAATACTCTGATAACAAGACTCTAAAAATAAATTAACAAAGAAAAAGATTAAGTTATTGCTACTGATGTATTTTGATTTTTAAAAATATTTATTATGTTATTTCCAAATAAATTTTTATGATTTACTTGTTCCTATTTGAAATAATTCCTTTTACTAAAAAATTTAATAAACAATTACTACTTTTCAATAGGTGGCCAGTCACCGATGTACTGATAGGGCAGCAGATTGACCTTACCCAAGGGTTTGGCCTCGCCAACACCAGCCTCCTTTCTTTGGCAGACGCCTCTATGCCCTTGTTTTATGCCCTGCACTTCTCCGCAGAAGGCGACATCACCACCCCAAGATCGACCCAGCCACTGGCGAGATGTTCACATTCAAGTACCAGGGTTACAATCCCGTGCAACCATAGGTAACCTACTTCCGCTTCGATCAGGTAGGGAACAAGCTCCATGATGTGGCGATCCTCCCACGTTGGCAACCCTCCTTTGTGCATGACTTTGCCATCACAGAGCGGTATGTTGTGTTTAGGGACATCCAGATAGTGATACACCCTTCTACATGGTGCTGGCTGGAGAGTCCCCTTTTGCTATGCTCCCGCCAAGGTACCCCGCATAGACGTGCTGCCATGCTATGGGTGCGTTTGGTAGTACATACCAAAAATCACTTTTCAATTTTTTTTATTTTACATTTTTCAATACATATTTTATAAATATTTAAAAATTTTATTTAGAAATTTAAATAGTGTAAAAATATTTTACATAATGAAATTTTTTTATTGCATATTATTATTATATTTTTGAAAGTAAAAAAAATAGAGCTTATTTTTCAAAAAGGACAAAAATTTTCTCTATTTTAAAAAAACTTTATTTCATAAGCAATCCCAAACGCATCCTATGCCACCTCTGACAGAGATACGGTGGTTTGAAGTGCCAGGTTTCAACATGGTGCATGCTGTGAACCGCATTGGAAGAGGCCAATGGAGAAACTATGGTGCTGGTTGCACCCAATGTTCTATCAGTGGAACACTTACTCGAGCATACTGATCTTGTCCATGCTTGCGTGAGATGATGCACATCGATATGCGGACAGGCACCATCAAGCGCACATCAATGTCCTTGTTGAGATGGTTACAATCCACCCAGGTTATGTAGGAACAAAATACAGGTAACCCTACCTTCAGGTTGTTGATCCAATACCCAAGATCAGGGGGTTGGTGAAGGCAAGGGAGAGCACTGCCTGGTGGCACGGATTGGGCCTAGATGCTTTGGAGGGGAAGCATTCTTTGTGCCTGACAGCCAAAACAGCAGCAAGCAAGAGGAAGATAAAAGGGTAACCTGAAATACATGCACGAGGACAAAGACGAATCGAAGCTGGTGGTGATGGACACAGGATCTACAGTGTTGGAAGTCGTAGCAGAGGTGGTGCTTCCCGGCCGTGTACCTTACGCCTTCCATGGCATCTTCCTTACCAGGGATCAGCTGCAGTTTGAGCATCCTCCTAGATTTAGTTACAAAGAAGTTAGTGGGAATGAAGGGGAAGATGCACAGATTTTATTAAATCATTCAATCTCTACAATTCAGTTTCCGCGGCATGATGGGAGTATGTATACATACATTAACAGAAAGTAATAGCAGATCTAGCTGCATACCTGGCTGCACCACTGATAAAACAAACTCTGTTTTGTATAAATTCCAAGGAAAAACAGATGCCGCCAGCCCAAAACAACATCTTCCATTCTTCATTCTAAGAAATCCATTAGGTCGTGATCAGCCTTTCTTCTCCATGTATACATGTAGACTGAGAAGAACGGTAAAATAAAACCTTACTTACCTCTGCAAGAAAGTCATCCACTATGCTCGTTATAACATGATGCAGTAGTTGTGAAACTTTCCTCATGTCTCCAGCCTGATCATGCATCAATGCTGGTTCTCAATAAGCATATACTTCTTCATAGGACAGGTAGGAGCCACTTTACAGACACCTTTAGAGGACTATCAGAGAACAGCATCAGGTATTTCTTGACTAAACGTTAATAAAAAGCTCATAAGTCTGTGAAATATGTAAAAACTGGATGCAGGAAAATCACCGACAGCAGTAGACTGCATCGTGGCGCAGAGCCAAGAACAAAAGAGTAAAAGCTAGCCGAATGATCACATAAGAAAATCACATTCAGTAATTAACTTTGTTGCAATATTATATTTCCATTCTGTTATAACAAGTGTAAGACCAAAATAAAAAGTGAAATTAACCGCAATCAACAAGTATACATGTCATGATCGATGAGTTTCACTCCAAGTTTTGGGCAATGCTAGAGATGGGCTTGAGAAAATGCTTGGTCTCTTCATAAGAGATACATCATCTTGAAGACGCTCAGCTGTGTATTTCACATATGAAATTCCTTGGGATGTTTGTTTCTCTCTATATCGTGCCCAAGTCACCAGGTACAACCCAGAGATGATCAAAAGCCCTCCAATAATGCTGCTAGCAACATGACGTCTCAGTAAAAAATGGATTAGAAGTTGACAATGAAAACAGCAAATAGCTACAATATTGATGGCAAATGGCGAGTAAAAGCAAATAACAATGGCTATAGACATGACGATCATATAAATTTTATCAACTTCCAGGAATTTACCTCCCAAGATAGATAGGACTTCCGAGGAAAATCCTTGAGAACAATGCTGAAACAACAGGCTGAAGAGGCATGTAAAGAGCTACAAGCGCAGGCCCTAGTATCTTGTTGCACCACGTCATCAATCCATAATTAAGAGCAGAGGCTATTATACCCTAAGTACATGCAACATTATAATTATGAACTGAAAAACAAAAGGAGACTTCAAATAGTTAATCAAAATGCTCCACTGGAAACAGTGGCATAGCTTGATATTCACAGATACTAAAAAAACAACACCAGCCACATATACTTTAGACATTTCATCCATTAATGTTGGTCTATCAACTTACAAAAGCCTTCCTTGACTGTCTAACTTCAATACCTGCCCTTGCAAAATAGCTTATAATAGGCAATCAGATTGGGAACGTTGTCATGCCTTACATATGCAAAAGCTAAGGCTTTGCATGCAATTATCACATTAGTTTTTCTAAGCTCTGAAAAGAAAAGAAATAAGAAAACAGGAGGAATGCTCATTGCCAGCTTAATAAAACCTTTTGAATTACCATAAGCTTAAACATATCAAAGTTGGCAAACACTTACAGCGTATAAGATGGCAACTACTTCAGATTTAGTCAAAATCCAATCAGTATAGTCATCAGTTGCAAAGAAACCAGATAATAGCATCAGCAGAGCTCCAAAGAAGTATGAATAAGCTGTCAAAGATAAGCTTGCAGGATACTTTGCTAAAACTGGAGCCTGCAAAGTAGATACGATCATGAATAGGACAAGGGCCATAAATAAGAAAGAAGTTTCCAAAATAAATTTTATATGGTCATTGTTTCAACAACTTCAAAAAGAAACTTTATGCAAGGTTCAACAGTGTAGCAAGCTTTTAGTTTAGGTCCAAATCAACATCCAAGCTTTGACTAGATAAGGTACTTTTTATATACATTAAAACCGATATGTTAGGGAGTACTACAAGGATGCTAACAAAAGAACACATGATGAGCTTGTTCAACATGTTATATAAACCATGAAAGAAAAGCTTAACCACTTGTGAGTCACATTTACCATTCCAAATGTACAACTCATTGATGTATGCTAGTGTAAAAAGAATCAATTTGTCACGAATACATTACGCTACACGTTTTTTCCTCATAATGATATATCAGTGAAGAGCAACAACTTTCCCTATAGCATGTAAGACAAGAACGGGGTCCTTGATAATGAAACATACCTGCACAGCAAGATAGGTGGCCATACACAGACAATTTCCTATGAGGCACAGAACACCAATGTGCCAGTGTTCAAGCCCGAAAGCAACAAGGAGAGATGCTAATCCCCAAGCGGGCTCAGGCTGGGACTTTGCGATTATGTCAGTATGAGAGATGATGTCAAATTCAGCATCTCCAACTACAGCAGGTCCTCGATACAAAACCATAAAAACAGCGCCTAAAACACATACAAGGGTGCCTCCAACCTTGGCGTGTCCTTCAACTGTCAACAATTTCACTTGTTCAGCTCTGCATAATGACATTTCATTATAGAGATTGAGAATTCTGTAGACACAGTGGAATACACATTAATTTCGGAATAAAAAGAGTAGTAGACCTAATCTCACCCCATTGTTGCAGCAAAAATGAAAGTGAAGACTGGAATGGCAGGCTGAATAGCTGCAGCATAGGTTGGGTTTGTGTAGCTAAGGCCGATAAGAAACAAAAGCTGGTTTCCAAAAATCCTACAACCAAATAAATAGAGATGATCCTTAGTAACTCAATTTTGTTGGAAAACCACTAAATTCCAGCAGGCATATTATAATTATGTCAAAAATCACCCAGTAAGCCCGAGAACAAAGAAGGAAGCAAGCAGTCGGCGGTTGAGAGGAAGGCGAACACTTCTGTAAGAAATCATTGACGAATTGATGTGAAATTAGGTAAAAGAGTGCGATGAGATCCAAAGTAATAATCAAAATGGTAATATAATAAGAGGAAGCGGCGAAGGCAGTAACTTGTCTCCAGAGGAGAAGAATGCGATGGGAGCGAGGAAGGAGAGGGCGAGGAGGTCACGGTAGACGCAGAAGACAACGCGGTTGACGCCGATGTTGAGTGCGAGTTTGGTGATGACGTGGTAACCGGCGGCGATCACCATCCCCAACGCCATCGCGCCGTGCGCCCGACTAACTCCTCCTCCACCGCCGCCGACCCAAGAAACCACCATCTCTCTCCGCCGATCTCTCACTTCCTTCTTTTCTTTGGTAGTACTAGTCCTAGAAAAAGAAGAAGAAAAGAAGTCGTGACTTCGCTATTTCTGAAGTCGTCTCCTACCTACTGTGCTGGGATGGGAAGTCACGAAGGAATACGGGGAAGAAACGCCAACAAAAAGAAAAACAAATTAAATAAAATATCCTTCTGGTTTTTCGTTTTTTCTTCTTTTTCTTCTATTTGTTCGATCTGAAGGAGTGCGATTTGTCTTGACCAGTAACACGCAACCACAACCAGACCAGATTCCTTCTTTTCTTGAGAAGGATTATTCAAAGCGAAGATATTTTCGGTTCAGAGCATTTTATGAAATTTTTGTTATAATTTTTATTTTAAGAATATTTTATCAAATTTATTTAAAGATTTTGAAAAGAGTTCAAGTTCTTGCAAAGCTGTCTGCGTAAGGGCTCATTTGGCAAAGCATTTTATAAAATTTTATTTTATATTTTAAATAAATATTTTATAAAATTTATTTAAAAATTTTAAAATATACAAAATATTATATTATTTTTAAATAAAAAGTAATACTTATTTTTGAAATTATTTTAAAAATATATTTTATAATAAAATATATATGTTATAATAATATATATTTTTTATAATAAAATATATATGTTATAATAATATATATATTTTATAAGTAATTTAAACATCCGCTAAACCACTGAATTTCCAATAGTGATGGTTCTTTGCTTGTGCTTCACTTGCACGCCTAGGCCGACCATCAATGGGCTACAACAGCACTGCGCCCATTACAACCCAAACTAATCTGACTAGAGCACAACCTCAATTATACAGAAACTTGAACTCATCCTCGACCAATCAAATACATAAAGAGCTTCATCAATCAATTATCACGTCAGCCAGATGAGAAGAAAATAATACATCCTTGCCAAATGCTCTCTTTTTAATCATGATTGAGATTATAGACTTTTAAGCAGACGGAAATTTCCCAAACAAAAACACTAGTATTATATGATATGATAAAACACTATGTAATCTTCCATTAGAAACTACACGTAAATCTTGAATGCAAGATGCCAAAAGCACAGACTAAATCTCCAATATGGTCCTTATCTGGTCAGGTGAACGTCTCACCAACGACCTCGGGTCAGGATATCCATTTGCAGGGTCCATAACAGCTCTATAGATCAGCTCGTACAAATCTGCCAAAGCCTTTGCCACGCGTGAACATGCCTCAGATCGCAGTCCGGGGACCTGCAACTGCTCGAATTCTGGCAGCGAACCTTCAGTTCCTGTCACTATACCATAGAAAGTTCTCAAGCAATCTGAAAGCACTTGTGCCGATAAATCTTCCACTTCCGCCAGAGGTGTGCACTCCACTTTCTGCCCCTCAAGCATGCAACCTTCAAAGTAAGCCATCTTGTTGAGCAGCCCACATTTCCTCCATATAGTTTCTACTTCCTTTTCAACGAGGATGTTGACATGCCTCTCAATCATCAAGTTGAGGTTCTTCACATAGTTTCCAGCAACTTCGTGACCAACCAATGCTTGCTGAATAGCCAATAGGCAGTTTATAAGGTATATCTTGGATGATATCTCAGCACCCTGGACAATCGAAGTCCAGTATTAGATTGATCTCCAACTCAAAACAAGAAAAGACTACTGAAATTGCCAGGAAGCAAAAACTACCAGTCCTTAGGAACAACCAAAAGCAACAAATAGGAAAACCAAATGAACACCATAGCAGGTTATGTGCATACTGAGGCCTTCAGCACCACCATATGCATAATACGAAAATGATATGCTGTCAAATGAAAACAGACTATTTCCAGACCACTTAACAGCTCAAATAAAATCAGGACAATGCCAAACTGCACACTTACTGGAGTTGGAGGACCTCTCAAGTTTTACGATTGTTGCATTTAAGTGAGGTGCAAAAACAGAAAAGCCCAATGATAAATAACCTGATTGGCTCCAGAACTAGTCCTGGCAAGAATAGCATCAACTGAAATTGATTCTCTGTTTCCTGACCCATCAGAACTCCTCCTTCTTGAGAGTGCACTTTTAGACTTGTGTGCTTCTGCTGCTTTCTCACACATCTGCAAGGGACCAAAAGCTCTCACGTTCGACTTTGTTGTAGCACCAAAAGGTAAAATTCTTTCTGATAGAAATCTCCACACATGATTGTACAATTTCTTTTATTGAAAACAGGTTCACCCAAGATTAAGTTGTGGCTTTTTACAGATCGTCTTACCAATTAAGGAATAAATAGCTACATTTTTAAGATAAATGGTTACCATGAACAATCATTTGAAGAAAAACAAAAAAGAACTTGAACCGCAAAATAACATACAAGTTGTCAACCAGCATACGACTTCTCACTCAAAAACCTTTGGCAGGTATGTCAACCCAAATGCTTCCCTTAAAATGCTAACCTTCTCGAAGAAAATTTTTAATTCATTTCAAGAGTAACCAAAAAGAAGTATACTTTTTCCATATACTTATTGAGTGCAGTGAGATAAACTCATCTAGTTACTACCTATTTACTTCATCCTGTGAAGTTTAAATTTTTATGATGAATCACAGAGATGTAACCATGCAAACAGAAGGTTCTAACAAAATAAACCAGAATCTTTTGAATAAAAGAATCGAGAGCTTACCTGAACAATAGGGTCCAGTAAAGCAGTAATCACAGGATCAAAGTCTGGCCTCTTTCCTGAAGCTGGACTCATCATACTGTTGTAGGTATCAATAAGCTCAAGGAGCAGTGAGACACCTTCTCTTACTGCTTGTGGTGGAGATAAATCCACAGCTACCAAGGGTGGGTATCTAACAAGTTTATCTCCACGAGTCTTCAGAATATTGAAGAAAGTTTGCTGAGCAGCATCCTTCAGTAGCCCAAGCGTATTACATAAAGCTGTATCTTTCCCAAGCAAGTCTGACATCTAACAAATTTTAAATGTCAAGTGCGGAATGAATCGATAAACACCACAATCCAGAAAAAAAACGGAGTAACTTTAACTCACTGTATAAGCATAGAACTCCAATGTATTGCTAAGTTTGTAGGAAACTATCAAGCTTGGCTGAGACTGCAAAACTTGCTCAACTCTGAGTTTGAATGGTCGACAAACACCTTCAAAGATTCTATCAAGAACAAAAGTTATATCAGGTTCCGAGTTAGGATTCTCACTTTCGTAAGTCTTCACATAGAGTTGAGCAGTTGATCCAGAGTCTGTCATGGCATCTGGATCTAGTAACGCAAGTATGAGCTCTCTTTCAGATGCCAAAGCCTTCTCAAAGGGAAACAGAAGAACAGAAGCAATTATAATCATCAGAATGAGTACATAAGGTAATTACCATCTATCCTAAAGAGGAACATCCTGACCTGATGCAACCATCCCAACATGTCACCTACATAACGAAGGGGATCATGAGCATGCACTTCAATAGGTCTTGGTAGACGACCAGGTCCTCCTCGTGTAAGAGCTCTAATGAAGCGTCTGAATAATGCATGATGTCTCATATTGGCAACCTGGAAGGATCTCATTAGAACAACTGGCCAACACCATAGTTGGAGTATGCAAGGGAAATCACCCCATACCTCTTCAGCACAATATTTGAAAAGAACAGGCCTTTCTTTCAAGCAACGAACAGCCGTCTTTAGAAGCTCACCAACTTCCGGATTATCGGTGTCACCGAGCTTTTTGCACTCTACCTGTACCCACCTGTACAGCCCAAGAATGCAGAGGTACAAGATCAGCATCTGTCAGCCTTCCAGTTCTGAATACTAAAGCTCCATTGCAAGTCTTTTACCTGCATAGTCTCTCGTAAGCACCTTCTTGGTATACAGACATCATATCCATGAGTTCCAAGCCAGCTCTCTGTTGAAGACATCAAAATTCCATAAGGCAAATACCAACTATATCATGCATCATGTCTATAAACTTCAATTGAAACTAAAGGAATTAGTCAACAACTTTAAGATCATACTATCATTGAAGAGATGAGAATTACAATTCCCCGAACCTACATTCTTCAAAAGGCCTGTACCTGGTGGTGTGTCCTGAGCAGCACTTTGCAGTTGCCATGAATTTGCTGGACATGGGCCAAGGCCTTGAAGAAATTCTCATCCAGTTCGTCATCCCTCAGCGCCTTAATCTGCATAAAAATGTCACTGACTGTTGCAACAAGTTCTCAACAACAAAAAGGCTGAATAAAAAAGAAGAAAAGAAGAAAACAGAAACTTTTGGTACCTCTTCAGAAGATAGCTGGTAATCTCGTAGGAAGCAAGTGACAATCTCTTGCCTTTGGGTAGTTATGTCGAGCTCCTGCTGCAATCTCTCCGTGGTGCTAATGATGTCTCCAGTGCTGGCGCTGCAGCTCGCCAGCGCCTTCCCGATCCTAAAGAAAACAATTATCTACAAACAATCAAAACAAATCGACAAATTATTGCAATCGAATATAGACACACACAAAAAAACAATTGGGATAACAAACGAAACTGATCACAGGCTTGGGCAAGTGCTTCGACTTGTTGGTGAACGGTCTGTAGTGCGAGGTGAGCCGGAAGTGAAGCTTGAAGGAAGAGCTGGTTCATGGATAGAGCCCGATCGTCGATAGAGGACTTGAGATTACGGCGTGCGGCGGGTGTGTTCTCGGTGTAGAATCCCGACAGCGTTGAGAGAGAAGCTACCAGCTCCACGCTGTCTGTTCTCGTCTCCAGAACCTTTTTCAGTTTCCGAGACAGCCCTGGAGCCATTCCCCCAACCGCACCCATCTTTCTTTCTCTCCCTGTAACCGTCTCTGAATCTAATAATCCCAAAGGCAACGGCAACGGATTGAGAATGAGATCTGTTTTTTGTAGTGCTTGAATTTTAAACCGACCGACAGTTCCCGGTTCGCTGGACCAACCGGATTTATTTGGACCGAGAACCGTATCACTCTATCACTTGTTGTCGCGTTGTGGTTCAGCCCAACCCAAGTAAAAGGAGTAATCGAAGGAAAATGTAAGCTTATCCGCTAGCTCCCCGCTCATTCTCTCCACTCTCTCTCTCTCTGCTCTTTTTCTTTTTTCCCTCATCGTTTTCTCTGCAAGCAAGCAAACAAGCAAAACGGAGCATTAATCAACAAAGAAACAGCTTTGCTCAGAGAGAGAGAGAGATTCTAGTCTAGTGCTGCGTAAAAATAAGCTGAATTAGTTAATTAGTATAAGAAGATGGCGCGCCTGGCGCCGCAGTTTAAGTGTTCACACGCCCACCTCAGGCCTTGTTCATCATTCACACTTCTACTCCATGGTATTTTGTGTGCTTATGCTTCTTTGTTCACGAATATTAACTGGATTGAGGGAAAAAAAATAGACTGGTTCTTGCTTTGCTAATACTCGATGGCACCGTATTTCTTCTTCTTTTTCGCAGGGAATGCAAGAGACCATGCTGTTTGTTTAAGGAGTCTCTGTGTTTCATCTTCAATGGCAGCAGTAGTTGAAGTCGACAACCGCCAGGCATCCTCATTACAACTTCATCCGCCCTCATTGCCACGAGTTACAGCGATGAAGCCATTCACATATGTCGCAGGCACCGGTCCACCTGCAAAGGTTAGACTCTCAAAATGTAGATCAAATTAATCCTCAGGCACGGCTTTTGGAAATTGCCAAGTGAAGGTTTAATCTTATGTTTACGTTATTGGAAGCAGTTAATCGCTGTATTGATTCATAATATTTCAAACTGAGCAGCAACATTCAACAACTTTTGGTGCCTTAGATTACTGAGAAAACCAGTGTTTAGGTAAAACCATGTTGCTTACATAGCAACTCATAAATTTATGTTTCGGCTTGCACTTAAATAAACTTATGCTCTCTTAGAACTATCTTGCTGCTTCTGACCTTTTGTTTGTTTGGAGCACATGTAATTAACTAATTATCTTATACATATGTCTGCTACATGAGGCGGTTGGCTTTAGATAGAAGTGATTAGCAATTTAACTATAGTTTGATATGTAATTTTCATATGTATTATTGCAGACAAACATGGAAGTGACCTGGGCTACAGAAATGCTACTAACAAGCGAAGAGGCTGTTATAGGTGCAGCTGCTGCAGAGGCCGTTGCTCTTGCAAGAGCAGCAGTTGAAGTTGCTAAAGGTGCAGCTCAACTTCCCTGTAACAAACCCTCCATTAAGTCAGAGAAATGTGAAGATTTTTCCCATGAATTTGACCTCTTAAAACAGGAGATGATTGAGCTCAGGGAAATAGAAGATGCTGCAGTGCTTGATGATCCAACTTTATCAGAAACACCTTTTGAAGAAAAGATATATAGTGGAAATTCTAGTATGAATACTGTTGTTTCAGATGGTGCTCCTGATGACCTGGACCTTCAAATTTCTCACCATTCAGCAGCAGATGTAGCAGTAAAATCTGGCCGTCAAACTGAGAGAAGACGTAGAAGAGCAAGGGCTGCTCAGAAAGCCTCTGCTGGTATTGTTACTATGAAACCGGGATCATCTAGCAGGAAAAGACGTTCCTCTTTGCAGGAGATTGATTATTCAGATCCATTACGCTATTTGAGGGGCACAACTAACACTTCCAAGCTTCTTACAGCTAGTGAGGAGATAGAACTTTCCGAGGGAATTCAGGTAATTTTTTTATGCTTAGAGGGAATACCTTATTTGTGTATTGAATTCTAGAGGTGGCCGAAATATTCATGAATTCTTACCACAACTACAGCTTTCTTACCACTTTCTTAAGGGAACATGTCTATAGTTACTAGTTTCTCTATATGGGAGTCTCTTGCATGCATATTAGAAGGGAAAACGACCACAGGAAGCTGGCTTTTCACTAGGCCACTGACATATGGTTATACACAAGCACGAACAGCAAGCTTTTTTAAATTATTCCATCATACTTGCACTGATATTCATTTACATGTGGTCAAGTAAGTTCTCTTGCATTTATGTTTTCCAGTTCCTAGCGATTTATTCAGGCCTCTCCTTTTCACCTTTCTCCTTTTATTTCTTGTTGTCGTTGGATGATATCAGGATGAAATACCTAATGATTATAGATGATGTCATGTACCTGTTGCCATGCAGCTATAGTGTCTGGAGGAAATTCTTCAATGCAAGTTATTCTCAAAGAAATAAACATATAATTAAAATCTTTTTAAAAAAATCTTCATTGCAGTTCGTCTTGCAGGATTTGTTAAAGCTCGAAAAGCTGCAAGAGGAGCTTACCCAACGAAATAGTGCTCAACCCACCTTCGCGCAATGGGCAGCTGCAGCTAGAGTTGATCAGAGAACTCTCAGAAAGCGACTCAACTATGGCACTCTTTGCAAGGATAAAATGATAAAAAGCAACATACGACTTGTTATATCCATAGCTAAGAATTATCAAGGTGCTGGAATGAACCTTCAGGATCTCGTTCAGGTATAATCAATTTTGTGTACAGAGATGTATGTAGGCCCAGTGTATACCTGTTTCCCAGTTCTGCATCTTTAGTCCTTGAGCTTTCTTATAGGAAGGATGCCGAGGCCTGGTAAAGGGTGCTGAAAAGTTTGATGCTTCTAAAGGCTTTAAATTCTCTACCTATGCCCATTGGTGGATCAAGCAAGCTGTTCGCAAGTTCCTTTCAGACCAGTCTAGGACAATTCGCTTGCCAGTAAGCTACCCCTTGTGTACAAACCATCTCATAAGCATGTTATGCATTTAGTCAATGATTTCAAATGGAAACAGAAAGGCTGAACTCAGCTACAGTGTTTCTTAGAGAAGTTTGTTCCATGTGCAATCATTATAATTTATATTTTTGCAGCTCCACATGGTTGAGGCTACTTACCGTGTAAAGGAGGCTAGAAAGCAGCTTTACAGTGAGAATGGAAGATATCCTGACAATGAAGAAGTTGCAGAAGCAACTGGGTTATCAATGAAGAGGCTCACTGCTGTAATGTTAACACCTAAAGCTCCAAGATCGCTTGACCAGAAAATTGGAATCAACCAAAATATGAAACCTTCGGTTAGTCCTTCTTATCCTTTGTAGACTTTCTTTCGATAATATTCTCCTGTCCTGTAGCTCTCATCACATTTCAATATGACAGGAAGTGATTGCAGACCCATATGCAGAAACATCTGAAGAGATGCTGATCAAGCAGTTGATGAAGCAGGATCTGAAGAAGGTTCTGGACAGTTTAAAACCAAGAGAGAAGCAGGTAATTAGATGGAGGTTTGGGCTAGAAGATGGAAGAATGAAAACATTGCAAGAGATTGGAGAGCTAATGGGTGTGAGTAGGGAAAGGATTCGGCAAATAGAATCTACCGCGTTCAGAAAACTAAAAAAGAAAAAGAGAACCAAACATCTGCAGCAATACTTAACGACATCATAGCATACGATGGATCACTTTATACTTGTTTTACCTGTCCTTTTGTCGCTACTATGACAAAGGCATAAAAAAACTTTGGAGATCTATTTTTACTTTTACTCTCGTTTCCACATGAGAACTCTGAATTTTTGTTATGGTATAATTTTGATCATTTCATATATTATAGGCATGTGAAGTTTATCATCTCTAGAGAAGCAAGATCCATCAATCGATTAATTTTAGGAAAATTCTTCCATGGGATTCATGCTGTCTGTGCTATTGTGCAATCCCCTTTTGTAGTTGTATATATGCAAACAACAGCAATAAGCAAAGGAAATTTGGCATTTGATGATAATAATCAGGTCTATCGCACCATTTTATTTATGACTTATTTACTTATAAAGTGATTCAAAAATAAATTTTTTAAAATAAATTATTATAAATAAAGTATTATAAAAACTAAAATTTGTAAAATTTATTGTTAACTGAAATTTGTAAAGTATTATGAAATTAGAAAAAGTTAACTGAAATTTATTGTTTTGATGGAAAATAAAATTACAAATAAAATACGCTCTATTCTACAGCAATCCTGTTCCAGTAAGCACCACACTAGAATATTCATAAGCCCAGCTTTCGGTTTTAGACGCGTTCATTTCACGCACCGCACCGGACGAACCACAATCCAAACTATCTTCATGCGTCTTTCTTTCTTCTTCACCTTTCCGAATATCTGCATTAATTAATTAAATAAATAAAATTTAATTTTGTCCGGAAGTTCGACGGAAGCGATGGCCGTGGTTCAAGAGATCCCGCCGCCGGAGGCAGAGACGAAATCCGAAGAAGATGAAGAAGAAGTGCAGGAGGAAGACGCCCTAGAATCCGAGATTCTCTTCCTCCTCGAATCAACTGAAGACAACCAACAACAACACCAGCAGCAAGAGAAGGTCTTTATCTAGTTTTAACTCTGCAATATCTATGATTGCTGCTTCCCTATGATTTTCGAGAATTTCTTTCTTCACCAGGACAAAATGGCGGATGAGAAAGACGAGGGAAAAAAGAGAAAGCTTTCTCCTTTCGGCAGCAATACAGGCAACGAGAGTGAACAAGGAGCAGATGATCATGGTCGAGAAGAAGCAGAAGAAGAAAAAAACAGAGAGACTTCGCCGCGGATGTGGAAGAACAAGCGGCGGAGAAATACGGCACCACCACCGCCACGGCAGCAATCGCTCACGATAAATAGCGGTTCGCTGAACAGGATACCCTCCGAGCTCTTCCATCACATCCTCAAGTTCCTCTCCTCTGAGGTTTTGTTTCTTAATTCCTCAATTTTCCATCATGATTGTTTGTTTGCAATAGAATTTACAGGAATTATGTGCTAGCATTTCATTGATATAAGTGAAATTTTAGTAGGACGATAAAGTTGTTTCTAGCTTTTGTTTCAAGATTTAGATTGCAAATCCAAGTCAATGGCTTGTCTAGCTGATTAGAATATTACTTGCAGTGTCCTCATTTTGCTGCAAATAGTGTGTGTAATTACAAATTCCCCTTAATGAAGAGAATATGAATATGGTGTGCAGGATCTCATCTCCTGCTCCCTTGTCTGCCGCTTCCTCAACTTTGCTGCATCTGACGAGTGCCTATGGCGCCGTCTGTAAGCCCCCATTCTTTGTTGGTCTACATTACAACTTTATACTTCTTTATTTTGTTAGCAAAAAAATTGCAGTGCCCTTTGTTACATCTCTGCAGATACTGCTTGCGATGGGGTCTCACTTCCTCCAGCAAGTTCAGGGCATGTGCTTGGAAGAAGCTGTATATTCAGGTCATTATTTTCCCATCCAAAATACTGTCTTTTTTTTTTAATGATTGTGTTACTTATTTACTTGTGGTGTTATTTTATCTAATATTTGTGATATCCTATACATATCGCTTGCTAGCTGGTTATGGATTTTGCCAGTATGACACTTTCTCTGGCACTGGAATATCTGTAATGTACTGGTAGCACATAATATAAATTAAAATTTCCTGTAAAGTCTCACCCAAATAATTAGCTAGATATTCTGTCTCATCTGTATATGGATTCTTTTGAGTAATAATTAAATGAAGTACAATATGGAAGCATAGAAAAAAATTTTGTTTTTGTCTTGTTTTCTATCTTGAAGCGTCTTTTGCTTTTGGGTTTTACTTTAATGATTGTACCTAATGACTGATGGTGTTTTTATGTTCTTACCAGCGTGATAGAGAGGATATGGTTGAGTTTGTTAGGAATACCCCAGCAGAATTCAAGGATTATTACATACAAATGCAAGCTGCAAAAAGAAGCCAGGCACCTCTTCCTTCGCAAGTAGGATACTTCCATGAAGTTGTCGTTTAAGATGTGCAATTGTTTCTGAAAGGATGGTCATTTTACACTAAGTTTGCTCTCATTTTTGAAGGTAAGTGATGATCGGGTTATTCTTGATCGAACTATAGCCGAGCAAGTATCTATTTGGATAAATAGCAGAGGCTTCGGCGATGAGGTTGCTATTGGACATGCTTGCTCTGGAAAGACATGTACCTATTCTACGATAGGTGATGTTTTCCTCTGTGAAAGGACTGGACGTGTTCATGGTAGGAAATCACTTGCTCTTTATCTTATGGAAAACTGAGTGCTACTATGAGTACCTCTTTGTGTACTCCTTCCTTCCTGTATAGTTTTCTTTGATGTAAGGTTAGGATGTGGTGAGGATGAGTGTTTGAAGATAAATGGTGTATTTGGAAAGTAGGTTACAAAAGGGGTACCAAAGAATGTAATTTTGGTTTTACTAAATATTAGGCATCTCAACCATGTTCAGCTATCTTAACTCTCTTGATCTGCAGTATGTGATGACACCTGCCGAGAAATTGTCTTGGATGAATCCACCGGAACACTTGTATGTACTGTGTCTGGCCGTTGCTTTGAGAGATGGCTTGCTCCTGAAGAAGAAGCTGACGCCATAGATGGGGTAAGCAGTCGTTCACTGTCCATATTATCCTTTACTTTCATTTAGTTTACCTTCTGAATGAAAATATGCTGTTTAAATGCTTGCAAAATCTTCTTTTCTGTGCCTGTTCTTTTACTAGATTTATTGCTGTAGGAATGCCATGAGTTATTTCAACTAGAGAATTAGCTCTCTAACATGTGGAACTGTATGTTGTTAAATACATAAGCTATAGGAATGATTTTCAAATTTCACAGGCTTTGACTGTCATGGGATGTGTTTGACGCAGATAGTTCCTCCAGCTAACTGTACCAAGCCCTGTTCAGAGATTCCTAGTGCCAGACAGTTATATAAATTTTTTAATGTATCCTGCTACTATTTTCCAAATGCTAAGATTCCTCCAATCTTTGTAAAGGAGATACAGTGTAATAGCAAAAGAATGTGATAGTGGTTGGAAACAGTTCTAACTTCAATCCTAAAGCCTAATCTTCCGAAAGTGCTTTTACAATTTGGAATACTATGAATCCCCAAAACATTCTTGGGTATGCTGATCATATTTCGGACAGGATTAAAGCTACATCCTATCTCAATGTTGCAAACTATGCATGTCAAGTCATGATAATTTGGTGTATAATCATGATGCCAGGTCCTACCTGTCCTTTGTGAACTTAAGAGACTAACTAGCATTACTTGAGAAATCTGTTACATATTACCATGTAAAACTCTTGAACACATGAAATGCAGGATAATCAGCAAGCTGGTGGAACTGATGAAGTGGAGCCTTTTATGGGATCTGGACGGTTTGGTAAGTAATCAATCTGTTGCGTCTTTTGCATGGCAATATGCATTATCTGACAACTTTGTTTTGAGCAGCACGGGCCTATCTCCTTGGCTACAACTGCGAGGATGAGAAGGAGCTTGAAGCAGCTCTGAGATTTTGCTGATAAGTTTGAAGCGGTTCTCTGAGGTTGTGTACTCTAATGTTCGAAGGGTACCCGCATTTGTCAGGAAGTGTTGTTATCTTGCATAGACTAGTCCTTGCAATAGCTAGATTTATGTAATTTAACAGCTTTTTTTTTTTTTTGTTTCAAAACGAATTTTAGAATGAATGTAAAATGTAGTAAATGTTGGTAAAAGTGGTCTGTATGTCTTGTATCCTGCTGTCTAAATTGTAAAGGGAGTGCAACTAAAATGTAGTTGTTGTGTATAACTATTAATGCAGCTCCATTTCAACTCGTTCGAGTAACACGTATTCGTCTGAACGGTTCTCGTCATCTTTGGTTACTACAATTGTTTATTGTGTAAGAAACACAGCTAATTTGGTGTTGTGAAATTTCAGGTTAACGCATCCAAATTTTCAAGCAGCTTAAAAACCCATGTAGAACACAACATTTATGGGTTGTAGGCAATTCTCTAACGATAGATGTGGTGTGGGATTATTTGAGACAGCTTACCTTATAAACAATATTTTGTAAAATGAAATTTTATTTTATTTTATAAAAAAATAATCATACGTAATAATAAATTTTAATGATATAATTTTTTTTATAATTTTTTAATTTAAAATAAATTTTATAAAATATTTGTAAAAATTTTATTAAAAAATTGAAGTTGAAAATAAAAAATATTTTTTAAAAAATTAACGCTAAACGCACTCAGTGTCTGTCTTGAAAAGAAATTTATAAAAGGTAAAAGACGAAGAAGAAGAAAGTCAAATAGTCGATAACAGGCCTTTCGTATATTTCGGTTGGGTTTAAGTTCTGGGCACCGGGCCGAAGCATGTTTTTTTTTTTTTTTGTCGCTGTTCATCTTCTTCTTCGCTGCGTCGGGGCATTCCGCGTTGTTCTGTCTTCTTCGGCACAGCAGGAAGAAGGAGAAGCTGTTCTTCTTTCCGTCTCTGTGTGCTCGCCCGTGCTGGATAGATGAAGTGAAAAGCAGCCCGGAGCTCGTAGAGATGGAGTACGCCGACCTCAATCTCAACTACTACACCCATATCAGCCGCTTCCCATCTCTTCTTCTTCGTACGTATTTCCTTTCTTTTTCTTTAATAGTTTAATTGATGTTTTTATTAATCTATGTGGTTTAAAAAATTTTGCAGCCTCTGGGACATGTCAGGATTCGGCAGCATGTCAACCGCCTCAGCCTTTAGCTTTCGATAAAGAATTAAACTAACTAGGGCAGCAGAAAAGAAGCTGGCATTGAACATAGCAAACCTATGCGTCTGTGCTCCATGTCTTTTTAGCTATTAATTTTGTGTTTACTTCAAACTGTTTTATGATTTTGTTCCTTCAAATTATTGCCCTTTCATTATGCAGTTAGTTCAGCGTTCGCAACTTTGGGCCAAATAGTTTGGACTTGGGAACATGTAAAAGAGTCACTCTTTATGTGCATTGTAAAGAAAGAAAATCTGATTGATGATTACTCATGATGCTTTCTACAGTTGTTTGCAAATGCAACAATATCTCTTGAACAGTTAGTTGCAATATACCCAGGCCCCTTTATCTTTAGTTTTGATTATGGTGAGCTCTTCATTTAGTACTAGTTCTTCCTTACACCTATGCTGGTTTAGTATAATGTTTTAGTACAATGAACAAGAATTTGTCAAATTAATCTTAATATTAGTTTTAGGCTTTTCCATTTTCATTTTCTTGTTTCTATTTCTTGCTTTTTTTCTTCTTTGTTATTGTTTTTAGTGATTTAATGTCGCAGCCAACTTGCAGTGTATTCTCATTTCAAGAAGAAGCATCATAAAAGGCGAGTTCTACGCTCGGTAGATTCCATCTCATAAAACTCGACTAGAGGTGGACAGGTATCAAACCAACACTCCCATCCATGGTTCTGGATTTGTATTACCAGTGACTGAGAATATTTGTCAGATAGTAGATCGTTTCAGTGTTGCACACTGAACAGTACAATGTCTTTGTGCAATAAATTTTAGAAGATGGTTTGATATCTATGCTTTCCTTTATAAAAAATATAATAGTAGTCTTTAGATTGCACAGTTGAAGACTCTGGAATTGGAATCCAATTCTTCATAGGCTTCTTCTGTAAGCTTTCGAAGAGATACTCTCATTATTTGTATGTTTTATAAAATTTACCTTTTGTTAATTACTTTGGTTTGTTTGATTTGATCTTTGGATCCAGAGTTAAGTGCTGCAGCTGTTAGTTCATTTACTTCCACAGCCCATGCGGACTTTCTCCATGTAGACATGTTACCACCTTTCTCTCAGGACTTGACAATCGCATCCTTAATTCTTACACACGTTCTTCTTATCTACTATGTTTTCTTTCATCCAACCAGATGTTTATGAATTGGCAGTCAACATGAGACTTTAATTTGATTCTAAAGGAAAATTGTCTTCAAACATGTGATGTTGTAGGTACAAGTTGTGCATGTAATGCCCAAGGGCATACGAACTGAAGGGGAGGAGGTGCATGCTGAGTTGGAAGGTGCAAAGATATACAGGCAGGTGTATCAAAAAACATTAGGCATCTTTCTTTTGAAGGCTCAAAATTTAAACACTTACTAGATGCTTGTTCACAATTTTATAAGATTTAGTCTTAATTCCGTTGTAAAGAAGAAAATCTTCTCTTTATTTCTTACTGCTGATTTACCAAGATAAGGTAGCTACTGTTGTAATGTCAAACGTCTTCGAGAGAGCTTTTCATGCTTCCTGATGATACCCCTACTTGGAGTAGGCTATAGTCCATCTTGGGCATTACTTATAATATGTTTTTAAATAAATCTTTAAATATATTATATAAAATTTTTAAAGATTTAAAAATATATAAAAATTTATTATTTTGAGATATAAAAATAGTGATTATTTTTTAAAATTCTAAATATACTATTAGTTTTAGAAAATTTTTTCAAGAATACCTTTTGTGTAGTCTAAAGACTATAAAAGGCAGCGAAATAGCTGAAAACAGCTTATTGACAGTGTCATTTACGGTATATTTTAATTTAATAAAAACTAAATTTAGTGATTTTGGAATTAAGTGCCACAGAATTCAAAATAAAAAATAAACTAACAGTGAGTTCGATTAGTTTGAATGAAATTAAAATATAAAACATAAATTTGTACTCAAAACTTACAGAAAACTAAATTCTGTACAACTGAAACAAGCTTTTACTCCAAACAAGGAGTGCGGCTCAGAAGTTCCAGACGTCAGGTTCAACGAGATCGCCCATAAAATCAATGGACGTGCTCACCAAACTTACTGGGAACAAGCTAAATCCAATGCCAACAGACCAAGCGCACTGACATCAATCAACCGTGTAAATAACATAAATTGTGTAGAAGATTGAACAATACAATCAATACCAACTTCCACCTGTTGGCTAAAGTGTAGACCGTGCAGCCTCAATTATAGACGCAAGTTATACTCTCTTAGAATGAAACTTTGGTGGCAGAACGAGTAGAAAGTTTCTTCACAGATTGTGTGCATATTTCTTGGCAGATCGATTCAGTAGAATAAGGGCCATCTTCACATGTAACAAAGCATTCATAAAGATTAGAACCTAAAAAATTGAGAACATGTCAAGGTGAAACACTTGGGGTCTCAAACGCTTACATTCCAGTTCAGTGCTTTCTGCAAGACAGTAATGCAGCTAGCCCTCAGATAATCCATCATAAGATTTGCCATTCATCTTCTTGACTACGGTTTTCACATTCGATGCAGTTCTCAGCGTCCACACCATTCCCAATTCCATTATCACCAAAACCAATCGTTTTGCTTGGCTCATAGGTCTGAGCAACAGTAAACAAAGGAGCGCCATTGGATTTCTCCGCAAGTTTGGAAGCACGGATACAAAAATCATCAAAATCATCTGTAAACATGAAATGAACTCATCTCTGAAATAGAGCACAGCAAATAGCTTAAAAAGCATACCGATGGGTATAGACCAACCTCTGTCTCGACAATAGAATCCAAGGGCCATAGATGGATCGATGAGCTCAAGTGACATATGTCGAACAGTGCTGAAACAATTGCAAGCCTGATTATAACGAATTTCAACCAATATGTTTACAGAAAGCAAATATACAAAAAGCACCTGCAGTGATATGAAGAAGTATCTGCCTCTAAACTGTCACTTTTGATGTCAACAACCTGCATTATTATATCAGTCCAGAAATTTGAGAACTTAAAACAATTGGATAACTTCTCCAAACATAACTCAGTAATTGAGCGTTCCTTTAAAATTTTTGAAGGGAATGATTCAGTAAACCTATACTCATAATTAAGATAACCCAGACCAAAATGAAGAACTACAAGGTAACAAACTGGGCTTTTTTTCACTGGGAGCATTATTGACAGAAGTTAGCATGTAAATAAGACAAATGACTGATGGCAATTCATTTGCATTACATGGATAATTTATAAAGAAGAAAATGAGAAAAAAGCAAGTTGAGAGGTGGAAACAGACAGATGCAACTTAAATGCATAGAAACCCAAATATCTTAAGGACAATTTACATAAAATCTTCTGCAAGTGTTTGAAATCCCAACAGAAAATCTGCCGCAGCAGTGGTCATTGGCAGCATAGCTAGAAAGCTTAATAGAAGAGCATGCAAGGAATAATGAATAGATCTATGGCGACCAAATTATAGAATTCCAATAGGAGTCAGATGTACTATGTGACTTTATTGCTAATCGCAAAAGAAAATAGATGTGACAAAGAAATATGGGGGATCTGATCAAGTACAATTGGTCTAAGAAATGGGCTATCTCTTTATGCTCAAATTTCAACCATGTTTTTCCTAAATAAATAAGTATCTTCATGTTGCTCAAGCATATATGAATAAGAAAAGCCAAACAAGATATTAGTTAAATAACAAACACAAAGCCACAAAAGAAACATCAAGTACTAATTTCTTTCAGGAGTAGAAAGCCAAAAACCAATCGTAATGGATAGGTTCTAGATGAGGGAGATAACATACTTTTAGAACGTAAGAATTAACCCTTGGGTTGTTGGATAGTCAAAATTATTTGAGTATTTTGATATTAAATTTCCATAGAATAACTACCGGTTGGACTTCATGAGGATCCAGGTAGAGTGCTTTGTCATCCTGCACGCCAATGATGTATGTTGATGCCCCAGGTTTGCCACCCAAAATGCCAAGGCTTTGAGGAAATGTGAAGGATTCCAACAACAGTGGGACATATCTGCCATAACAAGGGGAAGTTCACATCATAAAATGTCAAAGATTCAATAAAAGGGAAAAGAAACATGATGAACAAATCCAAAGGCGACAGAGAAAATTTAAATGAAAGATGATATGGGTTATGGTTTCCGCTAGATTTTCCTCCCCTTTTCTCAGTCATAATATCAAATTATCAAGTATCATAAAAAACATAGCTAAAAGGTCAGTGTTTCACAAGTACATGAATCTAGCTAATGCAATGTTTTTATGGGCACATAAAAGTATTTCTGGACATTGTTAGGGATGACACTGACGAAGAAAACAGAACTAACAATATGACATCATGTAACAATTCAAATTTTCTACCTACCAAATTTACTCAAAACAACAATACTCCATCTTCTCAAGACAACGACATTTTCTGACCTTGAAAGGATCAGATGAAAACATGCATTCATGTCCTAGAACTATTTTTGCACAAGGCTCCTTTTGCTCACATTTTCAGCGTCCCAGTTTCAAACAATCACCAAAAGATGTAAGGGAGGAAACTACAGAAGCACTAACATCAATAACTTTAGGGTCATTTTACAAATAAACTAAAATTCCAAATGAAGATTTTGTATGCTATCCTTCATTTAGTGATGATTATGACCAAAAGCACTTTTTATAGATACAATATTGTTTCAACAATGACCAAAGGAATGCATCTTCAAACCGTCAAAATGAAGTGATATCCAGCCTGTATGCTAAAGATTGCTTCCTCACATGACCTCAGACAAGGTCCCATTCTTGACCAGTACTCAGAGTCTCATGCAGAATTTTATTATCTTTGGAACTGTCACTAGACTAATAAAATTTGATGCTCATATGTGAATTTTGGAGGATGGTTTGTTGCTGTAGTTGCTGCTCTTTTCGATTGTTAAGCAAACCATAGACATCAGTGTTATCTTATGCAACCATCTAATGAGAACAAAAACTACTTGAATGCTACCAAAAAGCATACCTGAAAAGGAAATCATAACAATGGCAATGCTATAAGAACTGCCAGCGCTTATTGTAATTTTGCGATCAATTTATTATTTAGTTTGATCCTAACGTTTGATATGTCAAACTTTGGATCTTATCACGTATAGATTTAAGGCAAAGTCAAGTGTTCCAGTAGCTCATCGAGGCATTACAGGTCAGAACAAAGAAACAAGAAAACCTTGCAAAGAAGTAAACAAGGAGGGCTCACTTAATAAACTTAATGCTTACCTAGGGTTGATTTTCTCTAGTCCAAGAACCAAAGGGACTAACAAAAGCATAGGTGCCCAAGCAGTTTGATCGCTGCCAAAATCAGAAGAAAGCCTAGCAGCGATATTAACATAAAGAACTGGAGCTCCTCCTCTTTCTCCATCATCCTCACCCGAAATTACATAGAAAACCATCGGCAATATCTTGTCTCCTTGATTAGCATTCAGATGCTCTCTCTTAGTACGAGCAAGGCTTTCCCATGTTCGGCAAATGGCATATGGGCCAACCCATTGACCAGCAGCCAAGCCATAGCTTCTTCCAGCTTCTAGTAAGTTATGTATTGAGAATGAAGATTCCTCAGAATCACCAAATAGTTGTAGTATTCGGATATACTTGGAATCATAAGGCTGCAAAATCAACTAGCGATCATCAACAGTAACCCTACATCGCAATTATATAAATGTTTTGTGTTGCGCAGGCCTTGAAGTGTCTCTAAACTACTAAACACATTATGGCATCAGCGAAAGCATCTCCAACAGAGACAAAAATCTTACCTTCTGCGAAGGCTTCCTCCAAGTCCTCCCTAGGTGATGAAAAATCATTGCCTACAAGAATATCATGGACAATAGTTAAGGCATTAGGAGAAAATTTGAGTATGGTACAACCAAGTAGAAACATGAAGAATCTAATCAAAGACCGTGTACCTGGGCGACAAGCATCTGACTGCATCTGATCATGCAACCCCAGTTCACATCACTCGTTAATTGAGAATCGACTATAGCATTAAAACCTATGTAAGAAAAGAAGCCATTACAAATCATCCTTCTCCTTGCAAACGAGAAAATTAAAGAAATTGGCATTTTCAATACTGGAGCTCCTCGATATGACCCACCTTTTCGATATGTGATCCAGATTTTTGATGAGAAGTCTTCTAAGAATGCATCCAAGCCTTTGTTAGCATCAGAGGATGCTTGTGCTTGAACTTTATAGCACGTACCTAGAAGCCATACTTCGCTTGTTGACCTTGTGAGATCAACTCTGCTAGTCCAAAAGAACCGTTCTTGGAGCCTCCTCATTTGTTCACCAGTAAAGGTTTTTTTCATAGCAGCTGTCCATCCATAGTTCCTAGCCTTAATTTCTTTCTGTTTAGCAGAAGAAGAGTTGGTCTCAAAGAAGGAGAAAGTTGATCCAAAGATAGTTGACCACGACAAGCCCTTTGTAGACGACCTATGAGAAGATCTCTGTGAAGAACTACAAGGTATGCTACTGTTATCCTCTAGTTGAATTGAGTTTGTTTCAGAAATTTCTGGAATCAGATCCGTCCCGGTCAATGCCGTCATTACCTACTCATTCATACAAGCAATAGACAATACAATTGCACGCTTGAAGGCATGTAATGAAATCTGCATTCAAAAGGCAGCAGTGGATTATGTCATTCTTTCATTGTTTGTGAGCTTTGAACTCTGATGGACAGGTTGAGGAATTGAGATCATAAAGACAAAATCAAAGCCAAATCTAAACTGTACAGAATACTCTAAAGAGGAAGCAAATTTAAAAATGAGAAATTTTATTCTCAATAGCAAGCACGGTATCTACGTGTTTGTCCGTCTATTTGATTCTTTTATCGCGTGACAAGAACTACACAGAGACAGAGATGAGAATCACAAGTCGATAGAAGAGTGGACCCCTTCTCTTTCACTCAAAATGTTATCAAGAGATTTTTGTCAGATTGCAGGCAAATAGGCTTCATTTGTTTGTGAAAAGACGAAAGAGAAAAGTTATAAGAAATTAACCATGTCATAATCAAAAAAATTAGAAAGAATTCAGATATCATCAACATTTAAAATTGAACAAAAAAATTCGTACGAGACAATTAATGTTACTCAAATTACTCGAATGGAACGAAACGAAACAATAACGGAAATCGAGGAATTCATGTTAGAAAGATTAGTTACCGTGAACGGCGAAGCAGCGATTGGAAGAGAGATGAAGATTGGAGTAGTAGAAGAACAAAGAACACGTACAGAGAGAGAGAGAGGAAAAGAAATTGTTGTTCTTCTTCTTTTCTGTTTTGTTTTAAGGTGCTGTGTTGTTTGTTGACGGCAAGCAAAAACCAAAAGCCCAAGCGAAGCGAAGCGAAGAAGAAGCAGCTACGAAATTGATAAATAAATAAAATCTGGTTCTCCATTTGTTTGTTGCTGGTCGATTGAGTGCAGAGGGGAACACTCCACCGCCATTTGCCCCAAATCTGGTTCGGTCCGGTCCCCGTCCTTTCGACAAGATCGGTCTTCTAACACTCAATGTCGGCCCACAAACTTGACGGCCCACAACACTGAGAAATAATAGATTGTGGCCCTCTGTTAATGGGCCTCCCAGCCGAGCCCAGCATCACATTTCATTACAATTTCTTTCTTCAACGTAATTCCATGTACGTGCACCATACATTTGGGCAACCCAAAGTCCTATACTATTTTATCACCCATCACGAGGCATATTTTATATTCCATCTCAACCGTAGAATAAAATAAATAAATCATATCGGAGTATATTTATATTCGATCGGGTATCCATCCGGTACCTTTCACGTACGCGAGAGTGAAAAATTTTTCTTCGGCAACATCATCAAAGTGAAAAAAGAAATGGTTTTATTTCAAAAGAAAGATAAAAACAAAAAAACAATATCACGTTTCTCATCCCCGGTACGTACATGCATGTGGTAGTATACGCCCAAGATTCCGAAAAACGTATTGTATTTCTTCTCCCGCTTCTCCACTTGTTTTCCGTCACCTTGTCCTCCAAAAACTTTCTTCCATCGACCCCAAACTATAGTAGTATCTTCACATCCAAAGCATTTCCACTAGCTGCAATTCATTTCAGAAGCATAATACATATACACATATATACGTACATTTGCGTAACACTATTGCCTTCTTCAAAGTTCAAAGACGGAATGATCGATGCTGAGGTGGTAGACGCAGAAACATCACGGTCTGAATTACTCATTAAGAAAAAAAGAACAAAGCAGGCGTAGTATAACGGAATGACAAGAGATCAAAAAATAAAGCAACCTTGTGAAATCATGACTTAGGAACGCTTGTTGGCTTGGGAACATAAACGCAGTATCAAGCATATAGATGTTTTATAAGAAAACACACAATTGCTTCAATTTTTATCATATTAGAATAGAGCCTCATCTCTTTTCTTTACTGATAGATATAAAAATGTTAAAAATGAGTCCTATACTAGGTCCATGGTCATGCAACATCTTCTCAGGCAAGATGATCTAGTGACATGATAATTAAAGAGGATGCCAGATCTTTAGGATATGCAAAACACAATATTTGAACAGAAAGCAATTTTTCAGTTACGAAAACCACCTTCATCCCCGACTTTCAAACTGTCATCAATGACTGATACATACAGCTGATCGATCTGTTGATGTTGACATGTCTGCTAGCTTCAGGAAAACGGGATAAATATGGAAGTGGATTATGTTTAAAATAAGAACACATGTAAGATAATGCTTAGTCAGAAAAGCAGCACCTTTCAGAGGGTATGGTATGATTTACTGATTTCATTCAACAATCTGCAGAATCTTTCAGAATCACATTGTATTAACAATGAAAGGGCAATCGAAAAATTACCCAATATATATATGTTCTTTCATAAGCTAGAAAGACCATTATAATATATCCAACATTTGCAGGTAGGTCGTTTGACTGCTTGAATTTAAACCAGCAATCTATGAATGTTTACTTCATAACATTCTGGAGATGAAAACCCAAGAAACTAAGAACTGTGTTTACTTCAGCCAGACCATGTCACTATTAACATAAGGAGTTCAAAGACTCGAGGAAGCAGATCATTTATTGCTTGAACTCTTCCAATTCCCATTCTTTGGAATTCCAGGTATACCCCAACCAGGATCAGTCGTCATCACGTTGCTGCCTGTACGTGTCAAATACCGGAATGCCTTTCCATTACAAAGCCTCCAAGAGTTTGGTGTCCATTGCACCTGCTCTTATGCCTCATGGTATATGAGCTCGGTTGTATAACTATACCAAACAACTGTCTTTTCAAGTTTCCTCAACCAAATTAGAAAGGAAGGGTAGGGTTGAGGAGGATTACCAACTAAAAAGTTGGACAGATTGAGATCCATCAAGTGCTTAACCCAGTTCACAGCCAAATTCAAGAAGGTAAACTTTGCAAATGTGCACAATAATGACATGTCCTTTTCCCAATGATCGACACCTTTAAGGCCTTGAGATCAGGAAAATGTTATTTCTCTCCGGAGCATCCCATATCACCCTTGTCGATAAGCTTTGGTCAGGATTCTTGTAAACTAGACAATAAGAGGAAATATCTCAGTGAAGTATCTCCACTGTGTTATCTAGTATCCCATGAAACAACTTAATATATAACATTTTAAGGATAAAAAAATTATAAAAACTTGAAAGTAAGCATGAACGAGAATTCTATACTATCAGATATTACCAGCAGAGTCAGAGGCGGAAAAGAAGATGATGAGGAAGGAACCAAGAAACAGCACCGAGGATGATCAATAGGATAGTCATTAGATAAAAGAATTGAACATAATACCTATTACCACCACCGTTCTCTGCTCCCATTCTAGTTTATAGTATTTCTTGTAAATCTAAAAATTTTATGTAAATCTAAAGGAAAGAAAATTTCTTTTAATTACCTGTCAAGATTCTTAAATGTTTTCAGTGTCTCGGTGGCTGTTACGAACTTGACATTCTGCTACAATAATTTCACTGCAATTCAAATTAATAAATACATAAATACCAGTGTCAATTGCAAGGAGAATAAGAAATAAAAAGCAGCATTCTTAACGCCGTCTCCCGTTGCAAACCTCTACTAGACATCTATTTCCTGCATCTCCCCAAAGCACAGCCTGGTCTTCCGGCACAGCATAAAAAAAATACTCAACAATGAAATAAGAAAAGTGGCCCTGAACACAAACAAGGAAGCTTCTTTGATACACAAGTTGATGCTTGTTGAAATTAAATGTTGGGACTCGTGTCACATTTAAAAAGTTAGTGTACACAATTGCGTTCCCAGGAATTTAATACATGGTAGACATGGTTTTAAATAATTCAAGAATTATTTCCAAACTATACCCCCAACATCATACTGTGACCCTGAACAAACTAATGTATGATTAACAAGATCTTCATACTCCTGCATAGGTACACCAAACTCTCTTCAGTTTAGTTGTATCAAATTGGAACTCTAATGCCTCTCAATCAGCATGTCCGTGTATTTTCGTGATGCTTTGCAGTGGCTGTGGTACAGTAATGGTTGTTTGCACGAACAATGACCTTTCTTTCTAAACAGGTGGGCGGTCTTCCTCCCGAGATTTGGGAGGTTCAGGTTTCAACCAGGCTTCTCATCCCAAAACATATCATAGTATACGTGCCCAGGATCGTGGTCCATCACGCAGCACCATATTCCCACATATCTCTTCACACGGTTTCTAAATTTTGCCTCTATTGCCTGCATGAAGTATGTGCGGTTTACTCATTGAAAGATAAATTAGGAGATATGTTTCCTAGAAATAGAAACAAAAGGCTTGGAACTAGTCTTGCCTTGTCAGAAAATCCTTGAAAAGTGTCTTCCATGGATGAGAAATGCAAAACTTTGACATCCTTGTACTTGGAGAAGGATTCTGAGAACTGTTAAGTTTTTCTTGGTGAGTATGTTTAGTATTCATGAAAACATAAAATCAAGAGTTTTACAGAACCGGAAAGTATATGTCAACGATTATGAAAATGTACCCAGTCCAAACAGGGTTGGTTTTGATAGAAGAAAAGGGAACTAGCATTACTTGTTCTGCACATTTGTATTATAAATGCAAGAACATTAACGTACACATGCTAAGGAAGAACATCTTCAGAACCCATTCCCACTTGCAAGATGAAATTAAGTAGTGGTAATGTTCAATAACAACTATTAAGACATATTAATGCTCATAAAACGAGAAAAAGGCTTACCATCTCTTGATTGCTATGCTTAGGAAATCTGAGTACTGATTTAGATGCTTCATTGGCAAGACTGCATTTTGAATTTTGACTGTTACATAACTGTACTTCAAGGATTGATTCTTTAACCTGAAAAAATTGATTCCATTATTAAAATGTCCATCTTTCAACACATTTCTTGATTTTAATATTATGAATCTTACCTTTTCAGGTACTAACGGGTTCTCAAGGAAGCTGTACTCCCTGAAATCAATCTTTGGACCAAATTCTTCTTCTGGAAGTTCCTTCAGCATGACATTTACCTACAAATAAGAATCTAATATCACATCATCAATGTGAAAGTGGAGCAAATGACAGTCAATGCTGAAATTACTAACAGAAAGTAAATTTTGGGATAAATAGATATTTGCATAAGATTTGACACCAGTCAACTTTTGCCAAGTATAAGGAAGAGTTTTCTTCTTCTTTAGGAGAAGAAAGGGTAGACCAAAATTAGCTTGGCCTAAGATGGTGGCGAAGGATTTAGAAGAATTAGATCTTCCGCTGAATCTGGTATATATCGAATCGAATAGGAAAAACAGATTTATATATCCGACCCCACTCAAGTGAGATAAAGGCTTAGTTTGTTGGTGTTTTTTTCTCTAGAAGTCCAACATATTACCATCTTTAGTAAAAAGCAAAAAAAAAATAAAAATACAATGAAAAAAAGAAATGAAGAAGAAGAAGAATAACGAGAAGAAACAACAGAACAAACTTCAGAAATTCCCAAATTTTAGAAAGATTCACATGCTAGTACATGGAGAAAACTGAAGAGCAGGTTAAAAAGAGAAAATTAAAAATGAGTCAGATAGAGAGCTTCCGTTGAATAGCTTCAAGAATCTATCACAACTTGATACTACCATCAAACAAGACTCTCCACAATCATTTTAGCTAATGCAAATTAGGCTAACAACCAGTTAACTTCTGAACAGTTCTTGGGCATGCACAATACACTGTCGTGATATCACCATTCCTAAATCTACTTTAACTTTGGTTGGGCGTGTTGAATCAATGAAAGGCACACATAGGGTAATACCTCAAATATATGATCCATAGGGCAGAGGAAAGGCTGCTTAGTAATTGTCCCCTCCAGGATTCCAGGATGTCCAAACCACATTCTCTCCAACCTGCACCACAATGGAGGCATCACCTAAAATATGAACAAAGTTAGAACAAGAATGAACATATTCAATAAAGTACATTTTCCAAGAATCTTCTAACAATCTAAAAGAATATGTATATTTCATGGCACAAAGAAAAAAAGTGATTGTAAAAGATACTTCTTTTATATTTAGGTAAACTTCGATATGTATATGCATATTTATGTGCCTACTTATGACATAAAAATTGGATGTGGAGGAGTACATGTTTTCCTATTACATTATATTGAGCTTATTCCTCTTATATTCTGGAGTTTTAAGTATAACTATTTTCAATATCACTTGAGCAATAGCAAGAATCCAAGAAATATAACAACATAACCAGCTCGCAATTTTAAGGATTATTAATTTTCTTTTTAAAAGGAGGAGTATCAAGTATTTACACAAATTTTATCTGAGCCATATCCAAAACATCAAACACAATTTCTCCAAAAATTTGTGTAGCTTTTCTTTCAAGTTTTGAGTTTTGAACTGCTTCTGTGAAAAGGAAAAATGTTGAAGATGTTCTTCCTCAGAGGATAAAATCATATGGAATTAAATACAATTACAATGGTATTCATAAACTATAGTTAAACTCAATGCACCACTACAAACCATAGTTTCTCATGTCTTAAGGACATGATCATTTTTAAAACTTGATACTAAATATGCTTGTCAAAAAGATAAGCTTGACATGAAAAAAAGATCTGAATTGTACTCTATAATGGGAAATTTCGCACTCACCAGTGTCCTGTTCAACACCCACGCAATAGCAAGTGCCATCCTTATCTGTTTCAACTGCAACAACAACAAACAACTAATTTATCCTGCAATATTCCATTCCTAGATTTTGTCGGTGGAAGAACCAACTGACTATATTCTTGTAAGCTGCTACTCACTTGGTAATTAACCAGCTTGAAATGAGATTCCACATTATGTGGGGCATCCAGCAATAGGCCCTTTGGAATAGCTGGGTTAAATGATAGGAAGCCTCCTGAAATGGAAACATCATATGTAAGCAGAAATGGCTGACTTTCATATTTGCTACTGATCTTAGAATGCAAGTCCTTCTGAAATAGAGTAACCAACATAACCATATTAAGAAAGAAAAGTAAAAACCTGGTAAATTTATATTATTCCCTTCAAGTACTTCATCATGCTGTAGTAAAAGGCAAGTGTAGATCTTTATCTACCTTGCATCTCTATGTCATAGCTAAAAAAGTAAGTTTATGCGCTCTGGAAAGTTTTCTAGATGTCTGAAGCTCATAAGTATAGTATGAACAGACTAAGCAGCAAGGCACTTTATACTAAAATAAAATTCTTCAGCTCCAGTACTATTATATCAGCCATACAGTTATACTCTTTCAATGCAAACTTAACATTCCTTTCAAGCATCATCAGCAACTCATATAGTGTAGCAAACAAGTGGAACAAAAGAAGTCTGTTGAAAATCATTGGACTGAATGGTACCTGGTGAATCGTAGTATTCTGGATTGTCATAGAAAAGCTTGCCTTCACGTAACCTGTGGCGTTTTCCTTCTGTTCCTGCATATTGAAATGTAGTGTGCACAGCATATGGTTCCAATCTGAGCTGTTGAGGCATTGCCTTCACATATCACATAAATACAAACACAGTTACAAGAGAGGTAATTCATAAGAAGACAACTAACTCCAGCTAAATTAAATTACAAAACACATCATATAGCACATAAACATCCAGTATCAAATAATCATGAACCAAAAACAGTGCGTTTGCTTGTATCAAAACTACAGAGGCAAGACTGAATAAACAACTAAATTAGAGTACTCCGAGAAATACCTGGACAAAGTATGTATGCCCGCTACAAAATATACTGGCTGGTAATATTCCCAATTTAAGGCTTCCATCATAAGAGTATACTAGACCTTCCTCTCCTTCAACAGATGGTCCAAGAACTTTGTGTACGAGATCATTGAATGCTGTCTGATCCCACAGCTTCTCATCTGCCAACAACAGATCTTTCCACTCTTTGGCGAGCCTTTTTGCTGGATCTGTTGGACGCCAATGAAATATACCGATATTGTAGGAACCACTAACTGCCACACATACAAAACAGACTTATACATTAATAAGTTACAGAACCTTCGATTTTAGAAGAAGAGAACATGCAATTCTGAGAACTGGAACCTTTAAGTAAAGACAATGCAAATACATTATGATGATCATATCAGATGACATCAAAACAGATAAGTCTATTGCAGATAATTCTATTGCAAATGAGTATGGAGTTCTCAAATTATGTTTAGGACACTTAACATGATATCATCTATCTTCTATCACATTAGCAATCAAAGTTATTGAGAACTCCACACTCATTTGTCCTAAATTATGCATTTAAACGAATCAAGAAGTCCAACAAAAACAAAAGAGCATGACCGACAAAATTTACCTTATAGATATCTGATCAAATTCAAAGATCCGCTAAACTAAAATTACTATATCGAATCTTGTCGAGTACTGATGCATACTTGCATAAATATAAGACATTGTTTACATCATGACAATGTGCAGCTAAACTAAAGAGTTAAGAAAAGTGACTAAAAACATGAATATCAATTTTTTTAACAAGAACAACATGATAATCAAGGAATTTACAGTTTTCATAAGCGAATATTACCTTGCTGCCAGACTTCCAAACTGTCATCAGTAACAGTTAGTATAACTTGATCACTTGACGTTAAAATATCTGCTTCAGGAAAACGAGCAAGGTATGGGATCGGATTCTGCATAATAGTATAGGAAAACTTGTTGGTATAACAGCTGGTATCAACACACCAGGACTACCACATTCGGTAGTGTTTTCAGTAACAATGGGAGCCTTAATAGAAAAGGGAAACTTGAGACTAAGAGTAGCAAAATTCCTTCCATCTTTCATATTCTACAGTTTTTACTGGCATCAGGTCATCATCACGAAATCGCAATCTGGAGCTACCACCATCAAATGCTAGAGGATTACCACATTGTTACTTACCATGAAATTTAGTGGCGGTTATCTTTATCAATGAATTTGCTCCCTAGGGCACTAGCAAGGAGAACAGAATTTTAAATAGTGGAATTTCCTAAATGAATTTCAACTGTAACCTCCCAAGTCGCACAGCAACCCAAGTAACAACTAACCCACAGGTTTTGATCTAGAATTAAACAAATACTCCTCATATACATAGAATTTCAGAAGCATTGAGAGGATGAAACTGGGTTTGCATGTGCATGCTACCATGCAAGCAGAAAGCAAAGAGGTATTGAAGAATATATTAAAAGGTTATGCTAGCACCAACACAATGCGACAAAGAGGTATGGTTAATAATGTCTACCTTTAACCAGACCATGTCTGTATCACACATCAGAAGCTCATATCCAAAAGGAAGAAGCGCATTTATGAGCAGCACCTTCTCCCTTCCCATTTTATGGAATGTGGGTGTCCCCCACCCAACATCGATGGTATTCATTTTGCTACCCATGTCAAATACAGGAATGCCTTTCCAATACAAAGCTTCCAGTAGCTTGCTATCCATAGCGCCTGCGGAAAAGATGCAGATGTCCTTAGTAATAAGATGACCAGAACCCCATTATACTCACAGCAGATGAAGGAAGCATACTCTTACTAAAACAGGTAGCACAAGTTGCAGGGAATTACCAACTAGAAGGTTGAAAACGTTTAGATCCGTCAAGTGTCTGACCCAATTCAAAATGAAGTCCATGAAGGCATAGTTCCCGAAAGTCATGATGATGACATTGTCTTTTGCACGAAGTTTCACCATCTCCTCGGTCAGCAAAAAAGCCTTCTTATCTGGCATCCTAATCGCAGCAGGTGCATCCCATATAGCTCTTGTTAATAGGGTTTGGTGTTCTGATGGGGGGGCCTTGGGGCCATTTTTTCTTGTGGACGGATTGCGTAGGGTGTAATTAATAATTGATTCTGAAAAGTTGCTCTGAACAGCAGTAGAAGCTAGATCTGTACGCCAACAATGTATTAAAATCATGCATTCTGTGTTTTTGTACTCAGCGTGAGCAAGACAGAAGCATTTCCAAATTGTTTTACACCTACCCATGCATATAATAAATTTGTAAACAACAACATGAAGAAAATCTTCATACAAGAGATACACTACAAATAAAAATGTAGTAGTGTTCTGGCTATTAATAAACTTCATCAAGCATAGGTGTCTTGTAATGTAGCGATCCATGGGAGTTTTTATACGATACGTATTGCTTACGATGTCAAGGAACCGAATGCGCACTCAATCAATGATTGCTCCAGGCAAAAAGAATTCTTTCAACATATTAATTAACAATGAAAAGAAACGAGAGAAAGAAAGACTTGGGAAAAACTGACCCGCCGTTGAGACGACAACGGAATTACCGTAGGGAGTGGAGATGATAAAAAGCGCCGACACAACGATGCCGACTGCGACGATGGCGAAGATCGCCACGAACACCGGCCTCCATACTCCGCCGCCGCCCTCCGCCATAAGCAATCGATCTTGGTAGAACAACAACGACGACAACAAAAAAATTTGAAAGTTTCCACAGAGAGATAGATCTATGATATTTCTTCTTCTGTTTGATTGTGATGATTTGAAAATAATTGTTGCAGCGATGAGCTAACGAGCAGCTGGAAATTGGAAACCATTTCCATATATTATTCTAGCTGTTAGTTAGTAGCCCAAAAAAAATTTTGCTCTCTTTTTTTAAGAATATAAGAAAAAAAAAGTGTTGACTTTGATCGCTTGATGGATTGATGCTTTGCTTCAGTTTCGTCTTCGTTTGGCAGGCGATGGAAGAATTTTGCATTTGAGGACCTTCCATTCTATATATAAAAAAAATGATAGTTAACGTCTTAACAGAATCAGGCCGTAAAGCAGTATGTTTGTAGATCAGGTCCTTCAAAAAGTCTTATTTGTTTATAAAGTTCATTACCATACTTTTTATTTAGTGAATAAAATCCGGTCCCTTTGAGCCAGTGCCGGCGAGTCTGACCGAAAAATCGGTTACCGGGCTCGAAATCTGGACCGAGTCTTAAGGTAGACCACCTGTGCAGCCAACCCGGTGAGACCCGAGTTGATACGAGCGATTTTCCGGGTCAACTCGCCGACCCGAGTGAGCGGGTCGACCCAGTTGAACGGCACCCTCACAGAGTCACAGATGCAGATCATGGTGGCAAAGGGCCTCTCCGAGATCGCCGCAGCCACAGACGAAGGGGATTCTGAACTTGTGGTTGTTGATGTGGTTGCTGCCGTCGGTTGGTAGGAGGACCTCGCTCTCGTCGACGTAATTAACGCCAATGGCCTCCAAGATGTGGGCCTCGACGAAGTGGCCGATGCAGGCCTTGGGCATGACCGGGATGGTAACGGCGTGCTTGATCTCGCGGATGAGGCCTGGGTCGATCATGCGGGCTACCACGCCGCCGGCACGAATGTCAGCGCGGACGCGCTCGAGAGCCATGACGGCGAAGGCGTCAGCCTCCTCGGCAATCCGAGCTTGCTCGGCGTTGACAATATCCATGCAGCATCTAGGCGAGGCCGACCTTAACGGAGAAGATGGATGCAGTGGAGGAAGAAATCTTGAAATCAGAAACGGCAGCACGGTTGCCGTAAACAGTCACAAAGGCGCTGCCAGCCATCGGTGCTTCTTCCTTGTACTGCATTTTGCTTCTTCAGATAAAGTAATTAACAATCTTGTGAAGAAGAAAGGGAATAGATTTGAATGATGATAAGGACGGATGGCGGCGAGGAATAAGAAAAAAGAGGGAAAAGCGGACGAGCTAAAAGTAAAACCAGGCGGGCGAGGGTTCGGGGTCTTTATGTTTATGGACTAGAAGCATCGCAATTACAAAAATCTCACATTGATTAATTACTTAATATAAATAATTTGATCTATTAATTACTTAAATAATACTTTGTCATATAATTCTAAGCTATGACCATTTTTAATATCTTATTACTTACATCTAGTTATCTGCTGTCTCTTACTGTTTTTTGTTTTACAATTTTTACTTTGAGCATTTGAAGCTAACAACAGCAGTAGATACCAAATGCATATTATTTGTTTCCGATTTACGGACATAGCAATCAAAAGGCGCAGAACACTTGCCGAAACCACGTGATGAGCTCACGCTTTTGTGTTCAGTCACCAATAAATTAAAATATCCATAGAGATAGATTCCCACATTAAAGTTTCATTCAATAGTTCAGCTAAGTAGTGCACGTTTTGCAGCGTATAGCACTCGAAGACAATATTGACATTAAATACTTCACCACTTTAAAGTTCATTGGATAAGTTTTAATTTTGATCGAAGCATATATATTGTTGTTGTGACATAAAAATTGCGGACAAGATTGCAAACAATTTTAACGGAGCTAGGCGATCGAGTCGTTTTGACCTCCGGAAAATAATTCAACAGTTGCTCAGAGTAACTTAATTGTGCATGGAATCATTCCGTCGCTTTTTAGATATTTTACTTAAACTAAATGTAGTTTCTGTTTTGGGACAGGATTGCAGGGTGCTTTTACATGCAGTGTATTCTACTGGGAACAACATACGTTGCTTTTAATTACTGAGATCTTATTAATGTTCTGAAGGTTGTACTACAGCTTACTGTTTGTATATAACATAACTCCACGAGCCTTTACCAATTGTGCCGCCCAGAAATTGTACTGCTTTACAGTAGAAGTGGTCATTTTCGACACGATCTCCTAAATCTGAAAAAATTGGCAGTAGCATATATACAAGATTTAAAAAGAGGTTTCTGCGTGGAGTGTACCATCAAATCATTGAGGAGGGATAGATTAGTTTGGCAAAAGAACAATTAAAATTGAAGTTACTTTAGATTGATGGTGGCTGATAATGGCGATGCTCAAGTTCATGCATATTGCATGTGCTTAAATCTTTTAATATTATAGAGAATTGACAAGCTCTCAAATTAGGGTTGGTTGACTTAAAAACCATTCATGGAGCTAATTAAGGTCAACCTCATCACTCTTTAGTTGCCGCATATATATACCGTACGTGGGGCTATCTCCGATGCTTCTCCTTATATTGATTTCCAGTAATAAGTTTGTGTTGATCTGTAAAGGTATAGTTAATTTGAGTATATATAATTAAAAAAAGTTCAATTTTATCTTCTATCCTAGTAAGTTTGTCGGTTTGTGTCGAGTAAAGTAAAGGACTTTCTTTATAAAAGCAACAAATTAAAGAAGAGCGAAGGTTTGACATGTACGTAGAATACAAGTAACATATGAATTGCATGCATGTCTCTTTCTATGCTCATATATAACAAGTTTTATTACATATATGTAGTACAGTTATAACATGAAAAAGTTGTTCAAGACAGGTCGACGAATGGATACGGAGAGCTAGATTAGTTGCACCTCTCAGGCTCTATTTTGTACAACATTTAAAAGGGAAAGACGAAATAATTAGAAAAAAGGAATAGCTCGTATACGTTGATATTAATTGCACCCTTAACTCCTGAGAAACTGGTGATGAAGGGTACTGGATTTTGGTTCATGATGACGGGTCTCCTGCGGAAAACACATGCGGGGATCAGCAACGCTGCCATGGCGTTGTGCCTTTTGGAGGGTCCTGATGGAGGCGCAGGATGGTCTCTAGGATGAAACATGAAACCAAATGGGAGGTTTTGGCCATTGTGTAAGACATGGGGTAGTCGCCGCCTGCATCACCCGGCGCTGCCTCTGGAGTACTAATTACTGCTTCTTCATCAGATGCTGGCACGGGAGCATCTGTTGGCTCTGCCACGGGATACTCTAGTGCCTCAACCGCCGCTGGCACAAACGCATCTGTTTAAAAGGTGTTTAGTGCAGAAGAAAGCACGACATGGCTTATTTTGAAATGGTGAAGACAATTAATATATGCAGTTACTATTCGTCGATCTCTCTCACCACCATTTGTATGTACTGTTTGTTGTCGACTTTGAAAATCACTGCTCTTGTCTTTGTCAATATATGCGCGCAGTTGGCGGAAAGGGATGGAGATATAAAGAAGAAGAAGAATATATATTATGACTAACGCGCGTGATTGTGTTTTGATGAGTTTTGCGGAAGATAAACGACTTGATCGATGTACTTAGATTTGCTGGCTAAATATGAGAAAGTTAAAATGATTGATTCATTTTTAATTAGATAGAAATAGTGATGAGTAGAAATTGAGTCTTCACTTCACTTGGATCCTCCTCCGAACCTTAATAAATTCAATTACCAATGGCCTTAATTATACGGTAACTAATAAAGCCCAAAACTAAAACTACTGGGCCATTGAACGAGGCTTATTAGATTGGACCTATGCTACCAGCAACAAGGAATATACAGGACGACTTCAAGTTCGAGCGCTGATTGTATGCATGTAGTTAAAGCAATTCAGATGCATAAGACTAATAATGCAAAGACCTTTTATTTTTAATTTCTGGAGTATGCAGGAACATGTATAACAATTATCGACGCACTCGATCGAAGTCAGCCACAAAAGTCAATGGTTAAAAAGAATGAATTCGACGTTCCTCTGCTGAGTACTTTTTATAAAAATCCGTTTATAAAAATAACAAATATCGACCCAAGTAATTAATAGTAAAATAAATAAAATACTTGCTAAGTTTCAATCGAGCGGATGGATACTCGGAATATGTAAACCAAATCTACGTACATTGTTAAATTTGAGCGATGCTTTTTTATATAATTTTGTAACGCAAGCAATTACGTACTAAACCATATATATTCGAAATGAAACGACACATGTTTTTCAACTAAACGAAATATATCTTCGTTAGTTGATCTCCAACCATATATTCAGCATTATAATATGTCTTCATTCATTAGCACGTAGCCAGATGGCTGTTTTTTCGTTACTTTAAAAGTAAATCATGATGAAATGGTTGTTCAACTACTTCAACCAACCTGCTATTTTTTTTATACATATATATATATATATATAGGGATAGGATATAGATATTTTATATGTTATATATACTTTAAATATGGCCAGAGAAATCTCCAAATTCGATCGTTACCGTTGGATATGTAGAATTATGAGTTAGAAATATGCTTATCGAATTTCAGTTCAATCAAAAAACGAGTCGATCTTCATTCATTCACTTGATCAAAATGACTCAAAAACTAAAAATATATATTTTGTCAATTTTTACTGTTTAAGTCATCTTAATCAAGTTGCCAAGTAGAGGTCGATTCGTAATCCGATTGAAGTGAAATTTGGTAAACTTGTTCACAACTCATAGTTTATTTATCCAACGGTGACGATCGAATTTAGAGATCTCTTCGGCCAAATATGGTATATAAAAACCAATAAAATACATATAATATATGAATTATTTATATTCTATCTCATATATATATATATATATATATATATTTTTTTTTTTTTTTGTTTGACTACAAAAAGAAGAAGAAGATCAATCAATCAATCAATCGATATATAGTATAAGCTATGGATGATAGTGCGACGCATGATGCGTGGACGGACGATGAAAACAAATAAGCATATATGAGCCCTGCCTGATAAATTGGGCTCCAGTAGCAAGTAATTCAATTACACTTGGATTGATTGCTCATGCGTGAGCCCTAATTCTTTTACTAAAGTGAAGATTGATCTGATTAAATATAATCTAGAATCAACCGAAGTGAAGATTGATCTGATTACATTTTTACTAAAGTCATACATATGTGTACATGTAATGATGCATCCATCCAGCTGGCTCAGTCGATCAATCTTCCAGATCATGCATAAAGCAATGCAATCTACTAGACTAGTAGAAGATAACGAATGCATGCTCTACTTTTAAAAATATTTTTAAATATTTAGAAATGAGTTTAATTGAAGCTAGCCAGATAAATATATTATGTATGTGTTGAGATTTAATTTTATAATAATCTTGCAAGATTAGGCTGTCGACTCAATGGTTAAGCTAGCGGACCAAATTATACCACGCATCGGTTATAAGTATCCAATTTTTGAACTGCATATAAATCAAAATTTCTTCAAACTAAACCCTCGTATAATATATTCGTCAAACATTTCTCAGCAAATATCTTCTCCAATTAATTCAACATGTGTATGGATCGCACAGATATTATTCATTTAATAATATAATAATACAGCTGAAGTTTGAAAATGCATGCGTGTGAATCAAAGAAGAAGCAAATATCAACTTATACTCGATCGTAATGAAAGATTTGTCATCCGAAGGAACTCCCAAATTTCTTGGAAGAAGTTAATTTTGAAAAAATAAAAAGTAATAAGTATGACGAAGAAAATCAAATTGAAATGCACACGTCTCTTGTATATACGTCGAACGAACGTTTGCGTGATAGGATTGGATCTTTAAATACTTCAGATGATAAAAATACATTCAACTAACTTAGTTGAATGCAATGCATCAGCAGACATTATATATATTTTTGTAAAATAATTAACAAACACGTTGTTTATATATATTCTACTTGTACATGTTGGTACGTTCGTCGACGTTTACATATATTTCTACGGTCCCGATCAACCTCAGACAGTAATAACAAGTTCAAAGTTTTTGTTTTAGTTTACCCCCAAAATAATAATATCTGACTTATTAGTAAAATATACTTTTTTTTGAAAATAATTAAACATCTATTATTAGTTGGTCCATATGAATAATTTTTATTCGAATTTTTTTAAACCAAAAAATTTAATCCATATCATCAATATCGAAATGGATAGCTGGCACGTATATAAATATATACACGTTCTGTTGAGCACTAATTAAACCTTTACGTCCTTATACATAACATATTGGACCATCCCCGTTTCTTTGTAAGGTGTCATAAAAAGTTGGGAACAAAATTTTTAATTAATTGCTGCTATCGATAGCACTACAAAATTTTTAATTCTTCAATTCTTCGAAGAAACATTTTCTGCCTTCTTTCGAATTAAATGAGCGCGCGTAGTAACTTTTTTCTTCTTTTGTAAGTTTTTTAAAGTGAAAAAAAAAATGTACGACTGAATTTGTACGGTATAACTCGTACGCACCTACCTTCAACAAAAGTCGTACGTCAAAAATTTTGATGTTCACGATTTGATAATTTATTTTTATAATGTGTTTTAAATATTTATAATTAAATTTTACATAAGTAAAAAAATTAAAGTTTCAGATATTAGAACCCGCTCTTATTTCAAACGAGTCGAGTTAAATACTTCCACACGGTCAACCTGCTCGAGGACGCGCGTCTTCCGACCCTACGTACTCTCACGCATTACTCGCTTTCCAACTTCAAAATAAAATCAAAACTTTTGTTTCTGTATTCGAAGAAAAAAGAACTTTTTGGCGTGCAGTTAAGTTGTAAATGAGTGAAATCAGTTAATAAATAAAATTTGCTCTCCTCCTCGACTCTGCAAACAAATATGTTTTCATAGGATCGATGTAGGTGAGCTGTGCAGTTCAATACTTTACTTTTAAAATAAACACGCTTATATATATATATATATTTTTTTATTTAAAAATAATTATTATTATTTAAAAAAAAAAGAGAGAGAGGATTTGTTGGGTAGCTAACAAATCAAAAGTTTTCCTATAAATAACAAAACCCCCCCTCCCCCTCAACATCTACTCCATTCCATATTCTTCCTTCACTAATAATAATAATAAAAAGAATAGTAAGCTTTCATCGCTCTTCTACAAAACTACAGAATTCAGTAAGTGCTAGTTTTGGTTAAAATCTCCTCCGTGCCTGTTGCTATGGCCCCTTTCTTCCTCTTCCTCTTCACACTGTTGTCTACCCTTTGCTTCTTCTGCTTCATCCTCAGAAGTAGAAGAACAAGACGAACAAGAACGCCGCAGTCCGGCGAATACGTTGTAACTACTAACAATAAAAAACTGCCTCTCCCGCCGGGCACGATGGGCTGGCCTTATGTCGGTGAAACCTTCCATCTCTATTCCAGTAATCCCAACACCTTCTTCGCTCAAAAACAGAAGAGGTTTTAAACGGCGGATCCGTCGATCAAATTAACGACCGAGATTAATGGATGTTCTATTTACTGATGCAGTGGCAACTGATTCATTTTGCAGGTACGGCCCGATATTCAAGACGCACATTCTTGGTTGCCCCTGTATTATGGTCTCCAGCCCCGAAGCGTCGAGGTTCGTTCTCGTCACAAGAGCTCGCTTGTTCAAGCCCACTTTTCCTGCCAGCAAAGAGCGTATGCTTGGCCCGCAGGCTATCTTCTTCCAGCAGGGCGAATACCACGCCCGTCTCCGGCGATTAGTTCTACGCGCTTTCATGCCCGATGCCATCCGCCGATCGGTCCCTTATATCGAGGCCGTCGCTCTACGCGCTCTCCGGTCATGGGACGGAACGCTCATCAACACCTTCCAAGAAATGAAGACGGTCAGTATCCTTGCTCCTTCTTCCCTTCCGCTGTTTCCAAAAAAAAAAAAAAGAGAAAAAAAAACCGGAGTTTTCTGTTCGCTCGTGTTTCTCATGTAGTTGTCGACTGATTTGGTTTCTTTTGTTTCCTTTTAACAGTACGCGTTCAATGTGGCGCTGCTATCAATCTTTGGGAAGGATGAGCTTTCTTACATAGATGAGCTGAAGCGGTGCTACTACACACTCGAAAAGGGATACAATTCTATGCCCGTCAACCTCCCTGGAACTCTGTTCCACAAGGCAATGAAAGCTCGCCGTCAACTCGCCGGAATAGTAGCTAAGATCCTTGCGGCGAGGCGTAAGAGGAACGACGATCAGGCAACTGATGACTTGCTTGGCTCATTCATGGAGAGCAAAGAAGCACTCACCGATGAGCAGATCACTGATAACATCATAGGAGTTATGTTCGCTGCGCGCGACACGACAGCAAGTGTGCTCACTTGGATTGTTAAGTACCTCGGCGACAACCCAAGCGTGCTACAAGCAGTCACTGTATGTCCTTTGATCTTTGCTGCATACATATAGGTGTAGTCAAATAGTATCTCATGATCTGAGATTGATTGATAGATTCGTCGGTGTTGGATTTTAAATGTGGTGTGCAGGAAGAACAAGAGGAGATCATGAGGAGCAAAGAGGATATGATGGGAGACGGCGAGGAGAAATCATTGACATGGGCAGATACAAAGAAGATGCCGATGACGTCGAGGGTGATCCAGGAGACTATGCGTGTTGCTTCCATCTTATCTTTTACATTCAGAGAAGCAGTAGAAGATGTGGAGTACGAAGGTAATTAATTCATTCATCAACCAATCACTCCATTAACAAATTAATCATTCAATGAATGGTGTTGTTCTTATATGGTATTTTGCCGTACGTGTGTGTGTGCGTGTGTATGTGATGGCAGGGTACCTTATACCAAAAGGATGGAAAGTATTGCCTCTATTCAGGAACATTCACCACAGCCCTGACAACTTCGCGGACCCTGAAAAGTTTGATCCCTCTAGATTTGAGGTGACTAACACAAGCAGGATGCATATTAGTCATACGTATAACAGATCATGTACTTTGATTAATTGAGAGTTGTGAAGCTGTGCTATGAGTTGATGTTGCAGGTATCTCCGAAGCCGAACACCTTCATGCCCTTTGGGAATGGGACCCATTCATGCCCTGGAAATGAGCTGGCTAAGATGGAGATGTTGGTCCTTCTCCATCACCTAACCACTAAATACAGGTATTCTTGTTATATTCTATTTCTATGAACTTGTTTTTCAGATGAATCAATCAGTCAGCCAGTCCGTCTGAGATTGATTGATTCATCCATCCATTCATCTAAGCAATGAGATAGTGAGTTTTATGACCGTTTTTTATTCTCAGGTGGTGTACGAGTGCATCGGATAACGGGATTCAGTTCGGGCCGTTCGTCCTTCCGATGAATGGACTCCCGCTAAAATTCTCTAGCAAATCGCATTCTGATACGATGAGAGAAATTTTAACTTGATTTCTGCCTAGCACACGATAAGAAGAAGAAACATAACGGCGCCCTACTTTTCTTCCACATGATATCGCTCTGCTCAAGTGACGTCATATGAAGAAGCTCTGGACTCACCAGCTACATACGTACATGCGTATGAATGAGTTCAGGCAGGCATAAGATCGGAAGAAGAAGAACCCACCCTGCAATCACGAAGTGATACAGAGTTGCTTCGGAGACGTAACGAGAAGAGAACCAACTTGAATGAACAACAGAAAACAACTTAAAAGACTGCAAACAATATACAGATCATCAAATCAAGAGATCCAGCAATCTATTATAAGGATAAGGGATAAAAGAAACCTCCCTCCTTGAAAGAATAATTTTACTAAGACATTAAATATTTGTGACGTCAAGGGGAAGAGATCATTCAAGTAACAAAATTACTTCAAATTTTTTTTTTTTTTTTTTTTTGTGTTCTGGTCAGTTGTATTTTGCAAGAAATTCAACAACAATTTAAAAGAAAAAAAAAAAAATTTCTTTCGACATCCTTTGAGTTCAAGCTTCTCGGAGTTTGACATATCGAGTTCTGATGATTACGTCACAGTAATTTCACATGAAAGATGACTCGACTTTATATAGCAAATCTTAATCAGTCGAACAACAATTTTTTCTCAAGAGAAGAAAAAATTGTATACTGATATCGAAATAAGATATTCGTTGGCCCGAGTATATTACGATGAATCATTACTTTTAGAAAAAACAAGACGAGAGATCTTTTGTTTTTCTTTATAAATTAATTTCCGTGCTTTTGTTGAAGATAGAGCATCAACTTTTTTTCTTTCAAATCAATTCAGACCAGAAACTGAATTAAGTAGACGTAAAAACATCAGCATCGTATCTGATATGTACATGCAAAACACAATTCCTGTCATCAATCTTAAGCAGCACAAAAGATACAGATATATGGGGACAGATCTCGTTGTTCATGAATATTCCAGTAGCTAGCTATCAAGGACACCATCATATCTCAATCAAAGATCTTTGGTCACTACAGACATTATAACAAGATCTTTCAGCTTTTTAAGGCATGCGATACGCAGCTTATGCAATGCTTTTCGTGTTCGTTATGTTCCTTCCTGGACATGCAAAATCTTGACCTTCTTCTATTACTGGATCTTTTCTTGATTTGACGCACTAACCTATTACCATAGCAGTAACAGAGATCTAGTGCTTGCCAGCATTGCTAGCGAGTGCTTTTTTTTGGCAAAACAGCTTTTGTTAAACTAACTGTTGTGTATACTTGATGTTTATGAACCACCCCAGCACAATATATGTAACAGTACCATTGTTGGGGAAAAAGAAAAAAGAATGTCGTCTTTCATGAATCAGCCACTGTTGAAGTTGATCACTAAGTAGCTGCACTTGTAAATTAATGTAAATGTATCAGAAAAACTGGATCAAATTATGGCCTGCTTCTGCATATATATATATATATATATATCAGAAATTGCGGGAGGTAAGAAGGACTGCAATTACCGATGCTGATATTATATATTCAAAGGAATAAAAATTAAATGAGACTTTGAAAGAGTGTTTTGTAGGTTTAATTAGTTTACTTGGATGAATATACGCTCTAATCTTTATGTTTATGTTTATTTTATGCAGTAGAGAAGACTGATCATGAGTCTTGACGGGGGAAGCTTCTAAGCAAGAGAGGAGTTCGTGTTAATTAGTAGCAATGAATGGTAGCAGACACGTGGATCAGATCCTTTGTTACTGTAAATTGTTTTGATTACAAAAAAAAACCTTCTCCTTTGTTACCAATTTTCCTGTTTTCTAAGTGGAGAAGTAAGTTTATTGTGTTTTATTAACCTACTGCTGCAATAGTGTCTCCGAAACAACAAAGCTTTTACTGAGTTTGCTGAAGAATAGGCTTGTACAACTATTTTAAGCACGTTTGATCCTGAACCTATTCACCCCTGTTTTCTCTTGTCAACTGGTTCTTTACTTGGACTGCGAGGTGTCAGCTTCTTGAAAGATGTTTGACAATTTGAAAAATGAACCTAGACTCTAATATATTTGTGATATGGTTTTTAGAGATGCGCGCACAGATCTAGTTTTACTACGTAGTCAGATTGTCTATTTAATATTGGATGTAATCATGTTTGCTTATCGGTTCCCCTCTTGCATTATTTTGCTGCATCCTCTGTTTTCAATTTTATTAATTTTGTCATAATTCTTTATTATCCTAGTACCACTGTCGATAAATTCTAACAGAAACAGCAGATGTTGACTGAATCCACTGAGAATTTGATTGAGGCCAAATTGAGGTTCAAGAAGGTTGAAATGTGGGAATGTCTTGAAAAGTTAGAGCAAAAAGCCAGAGCATATGTAAGAAAAGAATATAACAGTAAGCGACGACGGGTTGCTGATTGAAGAATGAGATAGTTGTAATACTGACAATCAAGTAAGTGAAGCTTTTAGTTCACTATCGATTCTCGCACTTCATACCAGTCGTCACTGGATCCTAGACATGTCTTTGTATTTAATGCTCAGTAGCTACGTTCTTCACTTTGAGTGCAATGAGGTGAAACTTCAATGACTACGATTACATAAAATGACATTTGGGCAATATGCTTTGGATTGATTTTCCTTGCATCTCATGTTAACTGTACTGTATAATTTAGTGGTATTGTTCTGAATGCGTGCACGTGAGCTCCCTTGAGACAATTTCAAAGGATGATGGCTAATTCATTCGTAATCCTTGAGCAGCTAATAATATTCTCTTTTTTAGATGCAGAGGGTATATAACAAGGATGACTTCTGTGACATGCTCTCGTTCTGTTTGCTTCGAAGAGGATCCTGGAGCGGAGAGCTCGTGTTTTCTGAAATTATAAAGCATAAAAACAGGTTTTGAATCTCTTTTCCTTTATCTTCTTTGATTTGGGAAGTTCTGTTGTATCAAAATTGATGTGCATGGTCTTATGTGAGTTGCAGAGTTTCTGAAAATTTTATAACAGGCCTCCTTTGGACTAATGCAACCAGGGATTTGACGTCAGATGCATCTGTCTGGGAAGAGGCAGTGGATTCTGTGGTGGTATAAGGGTAGAAATAAACCTAACATTTGTCTCTAGTATCATTTGTTTGATATGTTCTGCTGTAGACAAGCTCATCTACCTGGTTGCCATTGCTGCTATCTGGACCTGCCTTACCGACATTCATTTACTACAGTGCATCGTCTGATTGTGTGCGTAAGAGGCAAATTTGTTTGCAGAATCTTCCGTTAATTCTGCTTGCATGCAATTCTGAAGTGGTCCCACCCCCTTTTAGTTGAGGCTTCTTAATTTCTTATCTGTTGTAGTCTGCAGATGCAGAATTTCAAGTGGAAGGGTGATCTTTTGTTTTCTTGGGATCTTTTTTATCAGCTGCCGGGTGTGACTCATTGGGTGTCTTCTCTTTCCCTTAGGGCAATCCAATCTCTATCCAGTTGCGATCGGTTTTCTTTCATGTTTCCTTTTGATGAACAATTAAGATCCAGTACTTGCTCTTGTCGTCTTTCATTTCTCATCAGGATGCTCTCTTCTTTCTATGAATTCAGGCTCGCTTCTCCTTTGACGGCTGCTTGATCTCATGGAGAACATAAACCCCAGAACAAACCCTATTGTTGCTGCAGACAGCATGGCTGCACAGACATACATCCCATCCTTGACTACATAACACCGCCTGTTGAGCCACCCTCTTCCATACTTCTGCCCTGCGTTCATGCTTGATGCAGCGCTAAGCATGATTGCTGCCAACCAAAAGCTCACCCTGGCAAATGAATTCATCCAAGCCATGTTAGCTACAGTTATGGCATGAGCAGTATACTTTAGTTGCTTTTGTATAGGTTATGATGAAGGGATACATACTTGCAACAAGTTATAAGTATCGGTAAGGCATTATTATTTGGATGATAGATAAATATAGTGAATGATGGTGATGGTGAAGCATTTTTCCACCTCAACAATGTTTGTTTTTGGTTTCATTAAAGAAATAGAAGAATAAATGATGGGCACACATGGTTCCATTTCATACGTACCCACCGATAGATACGCATGGTGAGACAAAAAAAAATCAAATTTATTTTTCTTTTTATTCTTTTATTTTTTAAATTTTTTAATATTTATTTTAATTAAATATTTTATTTTATTTTAATATTTAT